>JANZLC010000008.1:11167927-11181292 GCA_026413385.1 Erythroxylum gracilipes | reverse complement strand
GACTGTATCAGATTGATATTATGATTTTAGAATTTTATGGTTTCTGATATTGTGTTAAGTTGTGGTTTTAAATTATTGCAATTCCATGAGGATTATTAGTAGAAATGTTCTGGTGGTGCACCTTTATCGTCGGATACTCGTCGGAGCGACCTTTGGGTTTCCCGTTGTGTACCCTACGGTGAGGGGGCGCTACAGATGAACAGAAGGATCTTTTATGTAACTTATCCATTCCATATTTTTTGGAATCATTTCTGATTATTCGGATAAGTTTATTAGATTAGTTCCTGGAAAAAAGAATTGTTAAACGTTTATCCTTTAATTTCAAACAGATAACTAAATTTTGTAATCTCTTTAAATATATCGTTATCTTTTCTGAAATAATCCAAATAAAATTGAAACAAAATAAGGGGAAGAAATTGAATAAAAACAAACAGAATAACCATGCAATTATAAGAGAGCACAAATATTCAAAGGTGAAAATTGTGAACAAAACTAAAAGTTATTCACATAAAATGTTAAAAAGAGCTAGTTCTTTATTGAAAATATTCCATAAGAGAATCAATACGATTCGAAGAAGAAGCTGCATGTCATTAAGTTGATCGTAGATTTTGGTTATTTGGCCAGACATTTGATCCCAATTGAGTCAGATGTGCCTCAGCTGTTATTGATGGACCAAATTATTTGCATATTGAGGAGTGACAGGAGCTTGTTTCTTTGGAGCAGGACTAAAGATATCCACTACCCTTTCAATCTTCTTTTCCACACAGACATTATCTTTTGGCTTATATCCAAATTTAAAGGGAATTGATGAATGGTACTTAGTAGGCTCATATAATTCCAAATTGTCTAAAGACATATCATAATAAGCAAATATATTGGTAAACTGCATCCTATAGGGTAAGCATTTGGTAGTGTTCTTGTGACTTCCCTTATCCAACATAAAGTGCATAATCATTGCTGGGAGGTTCATCTGGTTACCTTTTAACAAATTGTAAATAACATATGTTTCCAGTAAATTGCAACGTTCAACTAAGCTGCTTCTTGGGAAAATTGAAGTAGCAGAAAGAGATAAGACATCGTGGCAATAAGTCCAACTGTCTACACCAAGTTCTACTACCCTATGTGTTTTCAGTGTTAAGACAGAAAAATTTCACTACATCTGCCATATCTAAATCAACAACATCCCATTTATGACAAGGAAAATCAGTTATGCCTATGGGAGCTATATCCAAAAAGTTTCCAAAAATTTCCTCAGTGAGTAAAATTTCATATTCACACACCCAAGATATAATTGCCAACTTTCCATCTATAATTCCCTTTTTCATATGTGTATAAAATAAACAAATCAACTCATCATAGATAGTCTCATTTAAGCTCAAAAAAATATGCTATCCAACAGAAAGAAGGCAAAGGAAAATAGGAATACCAACATTATCAAACAAGAGGTGAGGTAGAATTCTTCCAGTAACCACCTTCTTTTTCTTGTAGTATGCTTTGTACCTTTCCTCAGCTTCTTTGGATTGAAAGGATTATTGAGGTTCAGAAGAGTCTCCTTTCTTTGTTACAGAGATATTCTTTTTCTTTGACCTTTTAGCCTTGGGTTTCTTCGAAGAAAGATTCCCCTGAGTGATAGGATCATCTTCAGGTTCTTTAAGAATAGGCGCCTTGCCTTTTCTGATTTCTTCTCTCTTTCTTTAGAGACACTTCTTCCCACCTAGGTGCATTGTCAGGCTTTTTTCTTTTTCAAGCACAGGCTCTTTCTCATACTGCATGATGGAGTTATTAACTCTAGTTCATGATCTTCTGACCAGATGAATCGATTCTTCTTCAGAATCATGGTCAGAGATGATCCAACGTTCTTTAGATAAGCTTGAAACAATGGGTCCAGGCCGAGGTCTAGGTGAAGAGATTTTAGGAGTGGAAGTAGGCTTGTGCTTTGGTGGTGCTGACAGTGAAGGTGAAGAAGACAACAAAGGAGATAAGTGTTTTGAAACTGGAGAAGGAAAGATGAAACTTACCTTTCTCGGTACAATAGGCAACTCCCCCTTACTAGAAACTCCCTCTACTTGAGTAGACTCTTCTTCATTAGAAGATTCTTTTCTTCTTCTTCTTCTTCTTCTTCTTCTTCTTCTTCTTCCTTTTCTTCTTCTGAAGAGTTAGAGTTTGTGTCGTCAAAAATAGGGTTTTTTTTCATTATACTTAAATAATCATATCGTCGTTTAGTTTTTGATTCATGATGTTCAATGGATGAATCAGAATCTGATTCTTCCAGTGACGACAACGAAGAAATATTCTTCTTCTTTCTCCCATATATATGTAAGGGTGTCTTTTATGTGGATTTTTCTAAAAGTTGAGGGTTTCTTTTACAAAAGAAATAAATAGGTTTGTGGTGCTTCTTGTGCAGGTGATATAGAAGGTTCAGAAACAAAAGCTTTAGACGTTTGTTAATGGCATAGGGTGTTACCGTGGCTAGAAGTAGGTTTCCATAATTTATTTTGACTCTAAGATTTTATTCGTGTAATTTTAAAATAAAGAATGCTTATAATTTCTGAAGAGATTTAAAGAGTTCGATTCTGGTGAGATAGAAGAAGCTTTAAGGGACAATGAAGATAAGATGTAGTAAGGAACTATTTCGAAGTATGCTGAACGGTTTCTAAGAGTAAGTTTCGTGTGAAAATGAAAGAGAGAATATGTTCCTAGAGATATGATCGTTTTCGTATCTTATGTCAGTTGTATGAAGATTTGACAGTACTGCGTGCATGCTTTTAAAATATGAAACGATATCATTTAGTAATTGCAATCTTTGAACAAAGTTACTCTTCCCTTTTTAAACTGATAGGACCCTTCTAAGTAATACATTCGAAGGAGCCTGTTAATATTTGCAAAAGGAAGTAGTATAAAAACTTCAAATAGATTAGATGTATGATAATCTACACATACCAAGCTCTTTTCTTAACAAACAAAATCTATCTTCTGAAAATGGCTTAAAGATGTCAGCTACTTGATTTTCAGTATTAACATGTAATAATTCAATAGTTCCTTCTAAAACATGATCTTTAGGAAAATGATGTTTAACATCTATATGCTTAGTCCTAGAATGATGTATTGGACTTTTAGATAAATTAATTGCACTTATGTTGTCTCACAATATTGGAATATGACTAAAGATTATAAAGAAATCTTAGAGTTGGTGTTTCATCCACAAAATCTGAGCACAGCAATTGGCAGCTGCTATATATTCTGTTTCAGTTGTGGAAAGTGTTGTGCATTGTTTCTTGCAAGACTAAGTGACTAAACATCTACCAAGGAATTAACAATAATCACTTGTGCTTTTCCTGCCAACTTTATCATCTGCATAATCTGCATCCTAGTAGCCAACCATGTTATATGAATATGTTTTTGGATACCATAGTCCAAAGCCTATGGTTTTAGGAAGACAACAAAAAATCCTCTTGACTACTTGAAGGTGACTTTCTTTAAGATTTGACTGAAAATATGCACAAAGGCACACACTAAACATAATATCTGGTTTTGAACTTATGAGATATAGAAGTGAACCAATCATTCCTCTATATTTTGTTTCATCAGTAGCCTTGCCTACTTCATCCTTGTCAAGCTTAATTGTAGTATACATTGGAGTTCCCATTAGTTTGATATTTTCAAAGTGATACTTCCTGATAAGTTCCTTTGTGTACTTATCTTAACTAATAAAATTCCTTTTTCTTGTTTGCTTGATTTACAACCTAAAGAAGAAGGATAGTTCACCCATCATACTCATTTCAAACTTCCCCTGCTGAGAATTCTTCACAGAAAGATGGATTAGTAGCACCAAATATTATGTCATCAACATATATTTGAACTATAAGTAATCATTATCGACCTTTCCTCTTTAAAGTTATTTTTAAGCAGGAAGTTACTTAACCTATCATACTATGCTTGAGGATCTGACTTTAGGCCATACAAAGCTATTGCTAATTTCATCACATAATCTGGATGGTTTGCATACTCAAAACCTTGGGATTGCTTAACAAACACTTCTTCAGTAATATATCAATTTAAAAAAGCACCTTTTACGTCCATTTGAAATAATTTGAAATTTCTATAACATACAAAAGCAAGTAAAATTCTGATAGACTCTAGTCTAACAACAGGAGCAGAAGTCTCATCAAATCAATACCTTCCTATTGGTTATAACCTTGAGCTACAAGACCTTACCGTTTTTGTCAAGATTGTTTATAAGTACCCAACGAGTTCTAATGACTGACTTGTTTTCTAGATAAGGTACTAGATTCCAAACTTATCTAGATAAGGTACTAAATTCCAAACTTACTTCCTGTTAAACTGGTTTAGTTCATCTTTCATAGCTGAAGTCTAGTTTTCATCATCAAATGCCTTTCAATAATTTTTAGTTCTACTTGTGAAATAAAGGCAACATAATTGTTTTTGAGGGATGCTTTTGTCCTTAGACTTTTTAAAGGGTCTCCTAGAATATACTGAAGTGTATCAAGATCTCTTTATTCTCTTAATGTTCTTCTGCTATGAGTATCTGGTGTCCTTAACAATATAGGAGCTTATTGAGGTGTACTTGGAGAAGGAGCCTTTTCTGTCTTAGCTTCAGAAGGACCTTCTTGATATTCCGCCTAGTAGTCATAAGGCTGACCACTTTCACACAATATCGTCCTGGCCATATTAGCAAGGGTCCTGTTCTTTATTTCACCAACTCCATTCCTCTGAGGTGGAAAGCTACTTCTAACTTGTTTTCCTTTTAAGCATCCTTCACAAACCTGATTATTCTTAAAGTTTAAATTTGGTAGACCTCTTACTAATTCATTCTTGGACATTTTTTATAAAATGCTCATACTAGATTAATGAATCATTTCTAGAGAAACAAAACACTTAACTTTTTGAGAAGACATGTCTTCCAGTTGAGCACAAATAAATTCTGATTTCTAGGACCAACAAACACAATGTTATCATTGTTATTATCAATTATTTCGCAATGAGACGCGTAGAATGTAACTCTATATCCTTTATCACATAACTGGCTTACACTCAATAGGTTATGTTTCAAGTCATCAACATACATAACTTAATCAGTAGAAGTAGAGTCAGAAGCACCAATTTTACCAATTCCAGTAACCTTTGCCATATTTTTGTTAGCAAAAACAACATTATCTCCATTTTTTCTTTCAATATAGTTGAAGTGTGATATTTCACCTCTCATGTGTCTTAAACAACCATTGTCAACTATCCATTGATTTTCTTTTGTCACTATTCTGAAGCATATCTGTAGAATGTATTATCTCAATTTAGGTACCCAAACTTTTTTGAGTCCTTTCATTAGGTTAGTAATTTGACCTTTTGGTCTCCAAATATATATTTTAGATAACTTTTTCATTCTACGAATGTTACAAAAATGAATAATATGTCCATGTCTGCCACAGTAAAAGCACAAAATAGATGAATTTTTGTCATGCAACGGGTTATTGTCTTTACAATTATGGCTGCTTTTGTTTCTAAGAAAGAGATTCTTGTATAGCTTATTATTATTATCTCCATCATATCCTATTTCTGCCTTATCAAAGACACCTTTACCATTACCAACTAATACATCAAGATTATTGTTGGGACTCCGCCCTCACGGGTCACATGCTTGACGTCCTAAGTGACATCCGCACGCGCATCCCACAAGGGGGCGTGCGCACACCAGTCAAACATAAAAAACAAACTCATTTTCCCGTCCAATTGATTCCTTTAGAAAGTTTGTAGCTTTATGTCTCTAGTTTATTTAGAGACAAGAATCATCTCATTTGAAGATCGGATACCAAAGTTATGGCTGAAAGAATCAAACAAGGTTTTGTCCTCAATCCCATCGAACCTGTCTCAGGACAATTAGCATAACTTTCTCTATAGATGTCGGACCAAGGTCATTCTTAGACGGTTGGAAAAAGAACTTCTATATTTACAACTTTTAAGAAGATCTTGCGACAGATTCTATCATTTAGAGGTCAAAATTGGGCCAGAAAATGCAAGATGAATAGTACCTAGAAGATACACGTCATCACAGAAGATACACATCATCATCAGACAATACACATCATCACAGAAGATACACGTCATCACCAGATGATACATATCATCACAGAAGATACACATCATCACAAAAGATACACATCATCACTAGACGATACACGTCATCATAGAAGATACACGTCATCACTAGATGATACACGTCATTATAGAAGATACAAGTCATCACAGAAGATACACGTCATAACAGACGATACACACCATCACAGACGATATACGTCATCACCGACGATACACGTCATCACCAGATGATACAGTTTATACTCCTGAGCATCTCCACTTATAAGGATCATAACTTTCAACTCAGATGTTCAAAAATTTCATACTATATACCATTGGAAAACTAGAAAGATAATCTACAACTTTGTAGAGACAACTTTGTCTAATTCAGCCTAAATTAACCTAGATTTTTCCCTAATGTCAGAACATGAATTTTTCCCTTATGAAAACTTTAAAATGCAATGTACAAAATTTGAGAGTCATGAGCAAAAACGCAATCATATTCCATTAGCATCAAAAGATAAGAGCTTTAGAAAGCTTTAGTGGGTATTTCCATGCCACAAATACATCAATATTTCGAAATCCCAAAATAAAAATGATACATGAAAAATAATTTTCTTAAAATGCAACTAAAGCCTTGTGTTTTCAAAACTATCTTAAAGTACAAAAAGATGCACAATCGGAGTGATGCCTTGACCCTTGACTACTTAATATCTTGCTCATCACCTGGATATGGGGAGGAGAATGGGGGTGAGCGTAAAGCCCGTAGGTGACAATTTTATAATTGGTAACAAGCAAAACTATTTATGTAAAAATTTCCATTGCAAAAATTCACATTTATGCAAATTAGTTATGCATCATTCTTGTCAACTTATCATGAGCACATAAGCATATCAAAATGTAAATATGAAGGACTACGCATTTCCACATAATGGTCCTGTGTAGTCATAAACTTGAAGGAGTCCATGAAAGAGCTCCGTGCTACTAGCGGACAGGCGGGAGAAGCCTTTAACTTGGTCAACGTGCACGTGACATTCTTAAAGGTACTACACCAAACCCATATAACATGTAATTCATGAACTGAAAACAGTTTGCCCTTATGGGAACATTTTTGGAAACTTGTTGTTCATGAACATGAGATATTTTGAAAACCACTTTCAAAAACCTAATTTCACAAATATGTATCTTTTCAAAAAGAATCATTTTCAAAGTCTTTTCATAATTCACACAATTCATATATCAAGTATATAGCATTTTATCAATTCATTCAAGAAGCAGTAAATGCACATTTTAAAAGTAGTTGAAATCATTTATTTCCATTTCTTGAAAGAGACATTTGTGGTTTATTACTTAATTAAAAAAATGTAGCCCACCTTGAATTTGTTGTTTAAGAAATTGGTTCAAAGATGTCTTTCCTCTTGCTCCTCTTGCCCCCTTGATCCCCTTCTTGATTTCCTTTAACAATGGAAAAAATCCCAACTCAATAAGGTTTTCAATTGAAATCCTCTAAAGCACAATCACTAAAATTGATCTTAGAATACTTAAACCCATACATTTTCTAAACTTCTTAAACCAAAAACCCTTCCAAAATTCCAAAAGATCAAGTAAGACCCTACCTTAATTCTTCACCAAATGAAGAGATCCTTGGCTCAAATGGAAGCTCTTATCTTGTTCTATCTTTTTTCCTTCTTGTTCGACCTCAAAATCTCTCTAAAAAGCTTAGAAAAGATGAAACCCTAGCTCAACTTTCTTCTTTTCTCTCAAACCACCGAAATCTCACTTCTTCTCTTCTTGTCTTCATATTTTCTCTCCATCCTTCTCTATTTACGTTTTTCTTCCTTCTCAAGAGCAAGACCACTCTTCTTTTTCCCATTCTACCCTTAATGAGCATAAAATGTCTACCTTGCCCTCCATTTATGCCTTATGTCTATTTAAACTTAAGTGACTTGCCAACTTCGCCCATAATGCATTCTTTCCACTTCAATTTAATGAACCCATGTCTACTAACCTTGACACAAGGTAATGATTCCAAAAATAATTAATCTTCCAAAACTTCAAAATTTATTTAAAACATGCTGAGTTAAAGAAGAAAAATTTGAGGGCCAATATTTCTCCTCCTCTTAAGAGAAATTTTGTCCTCGAAATTCTTACCTAAATCATTGAAGAGGTGTGGATACTTTTCCTTCATGGCCTCCAAGGGCTCCCACGTGGCCTCTTCTATAGAATGGTTTCTTTACAGGACTTTTACCAGTTGAACTATCTTGTTCCTGAGGACCTTTTCCTTAGTGTCCAAAATCTCCATCGGAGTCTCCTCATAAGTTAAATCATCCCTCAACTGAACCTTAGTGGTCTGAATGATATGAGAGGGATCTGATTTATATCTCCTTAATATTGAAACATGAAAAATATCATGAATCTGTGATAATTCCGGTGGCAGTACCAACCTATAGGCTAGTGGCCCAATCCTCTCAACAATTTCATAAGGACCCACATATCTTGGGCTCAACTTGCCCTTCCTGTCAAACCTCATAACTCCTTTCCAAGGAGATGTCTTAATGAAGACTTTCTCACCGACTTCATACTCCATTTCCTTTCGGTGTGCATCAGTATAGCTTTTCATTCTATCCTGAGCTGCTTTAAACCTTTGCTTGACTAACTTGACCTTGTCAACTGTCATCTGAATCAACTTTGGTCCTATTAGTTTCCTTTCTCCTTCTTCATCCCAGCATACAAGAGTTCTACATCTCCTCCCATACAGTGCTTCATAAGGATTCATCCCAGCATACAAGAGTTCTACATCTCCTCCCATACAGTGCTTCATAAGGAGCCATCTGTGTAACAGCCCAGACCACCCGCTCGCAGATATTGTCCACTTTAGGCCTTTTTAAGTGGTTCGTGGTCCACACCCTCACGGTTTTATTTTTTCACAGGACTTCCCAGGAGGTCACCCATCCTGGTACTGCTCTGGCCCTAGCACGTTTAACTTTGAAGTTTTGATGGAATCCGGTGTGTTAGGGCATGAAAAACGAGTCTGCAAGGGGAAGGTATCCACACCCTTATAAGGGGTACTTCGTTATCCTTCCCAACCGCTGTGGGATCTTACAATCTACCCCCCAGGAGGCCCAGCATCCTTGCTAGTACAATGGCTCCAGTACTGGCTCTGATACCAATTGTAACAGGCCAGACCACCTGCTTGCAGATATTGTCCGCTTTGGGCATTTTTAAGTGGCTCGTGGTCCACACCCTTTGGGCCTTTTTAAGTGGCTCATGGTCCACACCCTCACGGTTTTGTTTTTTCACAGGACTTCCCAGGAGGTCACTTATCCTGGTACTACTCTGGCCCTAGCACGTTTAACTTCAGAGTTCTGATGGGATCCGGTGCGTTAGGGTATGGAAAACATGTCTGCAAGGGGAAGCTATCCACACCCTTATAAGGGGTGCTTCGTTCTCCTTCCCAACCGATGTGGGATCTTACAATCTAAATGCTTGAACGGTATAAATTATTGTAAGCAAATTCAACAAATGGCAAATGCTCATCCCAAGCTCCTTTGAAATCCATAACACATGCCCTGAGTATTCCCTCAAGGGTCCTAATGGTCCTCTCAGATTGGCTATCTGTTTGAGGATGGAAAGCAGTGCTGAAATTTAACTTGGTTCCTAGAGCCTCTTATAAGCTTCCCCAGAATCTTGCAGTAAATCGAGGGTGTCTGTCAGAAACTATAGAGTCAGGAATTCCATGTAGTCTCACTATCTCATCAATATATTTCTTTGCTACCACATGCAAAGAATCAATTTGTTTGATCACTAGAAAATAGGCTTACTTCGTCAAACAATAAATAATAACCTATATAGCATTATGCTTCTTACTAGTATTGGGAAAACCCATCAGAAAATCCGTAGTTACCCTTTGCCACTTCCACTCAGGAATGGACAATGGCTTTAACTTTCCTGAAGGTGCCTGGTGTTCAGCCTTGACTTGCGGACACACTAGACACTTACTTGCATATTCTGCTACATCCTTCTTCATGCCTTTCCACCAGAAATGCTCTCTCAAATATCTGTACATCCTGATGCTACCTGGGTTCATGGCATAAGGCACATTGTGTGCTTCATCCAGTATCTCATTCTTTACCTACTTGACATTCGGGATACAAAGTCTGTTCCCTACAACCATAAGTCCATCAGCCCTTACTATCACTTCAGATTTCTTGCCATTTTGAATTTCTTCTCAGAGCATACTCAATTCTGCATCCTGTGCTTGTAACTCTCTAACCTTCCCTCTGAGTATTGGTCTCACTCTGAAAGTAGCAATAATACACTCAGGTTCCTTCTATTTCAACTTATCCTAAGCTTAGCCATCTCTTCCAATAATGGTAGATAAACTGTCTGAACGTGGGCTATTGAGGATTTCCTACTCAAAGCATCCGTCACTACATTTAACTTCCATGGATGATAGTCAATCAGCAGGTCATAATCGTTGAGAAACTCTAACCACCTTCTTTGTCTCAAATTCAACTTTTTCTGGCTTAGTAAATACTTGAGACTTTATGATCTGTAAAAACCCTTGTATGAACCCTATGCAAATAATGTCTCGAAATCTACATGGCAAAAATTACTGCTGTTAATTGCAGATCATGGGTCAGATAATTCAACTCATATGGTTTCAATTACCGTGAAGTATAAGCTACCACCTTGTCTCCTTGCATCAACACACAACCAAAACCTTTTCTTGGAGCATCACTGTAAACAGTATAACCCTTTTCTCCCATAGGCAGGGTCAGAATTGGAGCACTTGTCAGCCTGTGTTTAAGCTCCTCAAAGCTCTTCTAGTATTCATCACTCCAGATAAACTTCTGATTCTTCCTCAATAACCTGGTCAGTGGAGCAACTATCATGGACAATCCTTCCACAAACCTCCTATAATAGCCGGATAGACCCAGAAAACTCCTCACCTCTGTAATTGTCTTAGGTGCATGCCACTTCACTATTGCTTCAACTTTCCTTGGATCAACATGTACCCCATCTTTTGAAATCACATGCCCAAGGAATATCACCTCATGAAGCTAAAACTCACACTTGCTGAACTTAGCATAAAACTTCTTCTCCCTTAGTGTTTGTAACACTATCCTGAGATGCTTCTTATGTTCCCTTTCACTCTTCGAATAAACCAGGATGTCATCTATAAACATTTTGACAAATTGATCCAGATACTGCCTGAAGACCCTATTCATAAGATCTATGAATACAGCTGGAGCATTGGTCAATCTGAATGGCATGACTAGGAACTTGTAATGGACATAACGATTCCTAATGGCTGTCTTGATTACATCAGACTCCTTGATTCTGAGTTGATGATAGCCTGACCTGAGATCAATCTTGAAAAAGACCTTGCTCCCTGTAACTGGTCAAACAGATCATCAATCTTGGGCAGAGGATACTTGTTTTATCCTTCTTCTTAACAAATAGAACTGGCACACCCTATGGTGACAAAATCGATCTTATGTGCCCCTTCTCTAACAGTTCCTCTAACTGTTCCTTAAGCTCCTTCAACTCAGTTGGAGCCATTCTATAGGGTGATATAAAGATGGGTGAGGTACCGAGAATCAATTCAATAGAAAACTCGATTTCCCTTATCGATGGCAAACAAGGTAAATTCTCTGAAAACACTTTGAGAAATTCCCTCACAAATAGAGAATCCTCTACCTTCCCTTCATTCACATCAGTATCCACGACGTGTGCCAAGAAGGCTTCACAGCATTTTTCCATCATCCTGCTAGCCAATAAAGCCGAAATAATTCTTGGTGATGGTGTTTTCCTGTCCTCCCTGAAAATCACCTTCTCACCATTTCCCATATCAAATTCCACCTCCTTAAGGCCACAATCCAGCTTTGCATGATATTTCTATATAACATCCATTCCTAGTATGATATCTGACCCCTTTAGGTCTAGGGGTAGTAAGTCCACTACCAGTTGAGCACCTTCGAAGAAGAGCTTGGAATCCCTATACACTTGACTTATAATCACATTCCTCCCTAGAGGAGGACTAACAATCAAAGGACTACCCAATGGCATCAAATCAACATCATGGAATGTCATGCTTGCAGAAACAAATGAATGCGTGGAGCCAGAATCAATCAACACACATATTGCAGAACTACATAACTGAGTCATACCCGTGATAACTTTAGGTGCAGCTATAGCTTCCTCTCTAGTCATAGCAAATACCCTAGCTTGTGCCTGACCCCTTGGCCTCCTGGAGGAATAGTCTTCTTTATAGCTCCAGAATTGCCCACCTTTGTGACTGGTCTGGTTCCCACTGTTTCTGCTTTCTTTGGGGCTTACAACTAGGACCCCTCTTGCCTTGTTACTTGGGGATAGTCTTTGATCAGGTGTCCCTTCTCCCCTCATTGAAAACATGCTCCAAGTAACTTAAAGCACTCTCCTTTGTGAAGTTTCTAACAATGCTCACATTGAGGGTTTGTGTATTTACTCCTCTCCATCTTTCCAGTGCCTCCCACACTTGAGGCTTGCGTTGAAACTGCCCTTGCCTGCTTGTTCTTGGCAGGGCCACTAGTTCCCACTTCACTCTGTGTATGGTAGCTATTTATACTCCTCTAAGGCATTGGATCACTCATTCCCTTCTTAGAAGACTGCTTCCGGTTCTTCCTCTTCTTGCTCACTTCATTTTTGATATTTTTAGCTTCACATCCTGGAGAGTAGCATTTACCAAAAGCTGGTAGTCACAGAAATTATGGATCAAGACTTTCTCCTTGATTCCCAAATGAAGACCTCTCTCAATCTTGCGGCACTTGTCCTCCTCATTTTCCACAATGTTGGCCGCATACCGTGACAGCTGGGTGAACTTCAGCTCATAATCACTCATACTCAAGTCCTTCCGTGTGAGATTTAGGAACTCCCTAGCTTTCTCTTAGATATAGACCCTCAAGCAGTACTTCCTCCTGAAATCCTGCAAAAAGTCTCTCCATGACAACACCGGAGGCATATCCTTACTATAGGGAACTAATTCCTACCAATGAAGTGCGTCCACCTATATCAAGCTCACTGCATAATCTAGCTTTTCCTCATCAGAGCACTTCATTTAAATCAGGGACCCTCTCGGTCCTCTTCAACCATGCTTTAACCTATTCCGGATTTGTAGTCCTATTGAAATCCACAACCC
This sequence comes from Erythroxylum gracilipes, assembly GCA_026413385.1. Classification (NCBI taxonomy): domain Eukaryota; kingdom Viridiplantae; phylum Streptophyta; class Magnoliopsida; order Malpighiales; family Erythroxylaceae; genus Erythroxylum; species Erythroxylum gracilipes. The sequence continues at coordinate 11,168,022 of JANZLC010000008.1, read as the reverse complement.
TATGCTTGCGGAGCTTATTGATCGCGGGTTATCGTTCAATTTAGAAATTGATTCTTGGAAACCGGTCAAATAAAATTTATACCAAGAATTGCAAC
>JANZLC010000008.1:11124243-11136025 GCA_026413385.1 Erythroxylum gracilipes | reverse complement strand
ATATCTCATTCATAAGTATCAAACAATTCATTTTCAAAATTCATCATTTCAAGTTGATAACTTCTTCATTTATACCTTAATTTTAGTTCAATATCATCCACACACAAATCAAAATCCATACTTGGTCATAAGAACCAAAATAGAACATATTCTTATACACTTTCAACATAAATTTTTTTCGTATATTCTACATCATTTTTTCTCCTTCATTTCATTCCTAACTATCACCTTAATTTATCTCAATTCAAGACATCATAATACTACCTACTGTTCTCAAACTGCAACTACACCCAGTACTCAATTTTAAGTTAAATTTTGAAACTCTTAAAGACAGAAATTTGAATTTGATGTCGTCGTGAAAAATGTAGCCATATGCCTCTAATTTAATCAAAATTAGAAATCATTCTATTTGGATATCTACATATCAATTCATGGTGAAAATACAGATGCATATCCAGTGGAAATGTTACAGGTAACATATTCCAGCACACTTAAATCACCATTATCACTTTATCTCCAAACTTTCATCCTAGTTCTTCTCTTTTCAAGACACTACACTTGCCTTTTCTTTAACTTCAACACTCAATCCAATACATTTTTAGAACAACCAATAATCCATGTTTTCATTCATAAAAAACAGAACATAAAAATATCGATTCATTCATCAATTTACTACCTTCACTAACAACACAAAAATAGGACATAATCACATCTCTACAATAACTTATGAATCATTAATCATCATATATACAAAAGAAAGACATTTGTATGCTCATTTCTTTTCCTACGTTATAGCATGTTATTCACTCCATTTATTTCATCAATCTATCACTAACCATCATCATACATGTTTCATTTAACAAATCATGAAGAATGATGCATAACACTTACTTGATTTACTCAAAAGCTCTTCAAAATATCACTTAACCCTAGCTCCCAATCATCATATGATCTTCATCATTGAAGGAGGAATAGGTTATGTTTTCTTTATAACAAGAAGAGATAGTAAGGATCTTGAAGTGGTAGTGTAGGATTTTGACAAAATCAACATGAGAGAGTTGCGTTGAGTTTTGTAAGATGAAGAGATAAAAATGAATGAAGAAGATGAGAACAAGTGATAAAGTAGAAGTGAAAGACAAGGATGTTGGTCTTTTAAAGAAGAAAGTATCGTGAGTGGTGAATGGAAAGTGTTGTTACACTTGTCACTTACCATTTGTCATTTTATTATGGTCTCTATTTGACCACCTTTTAATAACTAATTTATTTGTCTCCAAATTATAATCCAATTGTCTCCTAATTTTCTATGACACTTGTCATTAAATCTTAATGTCACTTATTAATAATTTCTACTACCATTTGACATTTATTTCTATTGCCGTTTATCAATTTTCTTGCCACTTGGCTTTTTTCCTAGTCCAAAATACCCATAATTTTATAATTTTCCCACTTTTTCACCAAAAATTTTGAGTCAATAAATATACTCTCCAAATCAATTTTAACACATATAATTCACAATTCTAAATATAATCACATTTATAAATCAATTCTACTCCAAAAATGTCAATGAATGCATGTACAACCATTTTAATGTGCAAAAATCAATATTCACGTGTGTGTGTATGCTATGTTATGCATAAGCATGAAGTGTACTTTATAACTTCTTAATAATCTCTTATGTACACTATTCTAAGGTTCTAGCCCTTAACATGGGATAATGAGAAGTTACAATTCTCCACTCCTTAAGAAATTTCATCCTAGAAAATCTTACCTGACTGTTTGAACAGGTAGGGGTATTGTCTCCTCGTGTGCTCCTTCATTTCCTAAGTTGCTTCCTCACTCGAGTGATTCTTTCAAAGGACTTTCACTAATGGAATTACGCGATTTCTCAACTGTTTTGTTTGATATCCCACTATCTTGATTGGCTCTTCAACATAACTCAGGTTACTAGCTATTTCAATCTCTTGAGCTGGTAACAAATGCCTTGGATCAGATCGGTATCTTCTGAGCATACTCACATGAAAAACATTGTATAATTGAGACATCTCATTTGGTAAAGCTAACTTATATGCCAATGGTCCCAACCTCTCAATGATCTCATAAGGACCAATGTACCTAAGGCTCAGCTTGCCTTTTTTACCGAACCTTAACACTCCCCGCTAAGGCGATACTCTCAGAAACACTACACTGTATTCCATATCCCTACGGTGTTGATCCATATAGCCCTTCTGTCTATCTTGAGTTGCTTTAGTTCAACTTCAGATCAGTTTCACCTTATCCACAGTATCTTGTATCAGTTCTGGGCCTTTTACCATTCTCAAGTCCTCTTCATCCCAATATAGAGGCGATCAACATTTTCTACCATACAATGACTCATACGGTGCCATTCTAATACTACTGTGATAGTGGTTATTATACACAAACTCAATTAAAGCTATGTACTGATCCCATACTCCTTAAAACTCCACTACACATGCCCTGAGCATATCCTTAATAGTCTTGATTGTCCTCTCACTCTGTCCATTTGTTTGAGGATGAAATGCAGTACTGAAGTTTAACTTTGTACCCATAGCTAACTGTAAGCTCTTCCATAATCTCAAAGTAAATCTGGGATCCCTGTCCTATACAATGGACATTGGAACCCCATGCAGTCTAACTACCTTATTTACATACCTCTGAGCTAACTAGTCTAGTGAGTTATTCTCTCTCACCAGTAAGAAATGGACCGACTTAGTTAATCGATCCACTAAAACCTAAACATTGTCATTTTGCCTTAGAGTCTTTGGCAATCCTATTACAAAATCCATAGTAATTCGTTCCCATTTTCACTCTGGAATAAATAAAGAATGTAGCTTCCCAACTAGAGCTTGATGCTCAGCCTTAATCTACTAGCATGTTAAACACTTGGCAACATATTCAGCTACTTGTTTCTTCATTCCGTGCCACTAGAAATGCTGCTTTAGCGTATTATACATCTTGGTGGTACTAGGATGTATAGCATAGGAAACTACACGAGCTCCCTCTAGAATTTCTTTTATTATACATCTTGGTGGTACCAAGATGCATAGCATAGGTAGCTACATAAGCTTCCTCTAGAATTCTTTTCTCAATTCATCCACATTAGGCAATCATAGCCTTTGCTTTAGCCACAGTGTCTCATCTCTAAGTTCAAATTCAGAATCCGGTTTCATCTTCAATTTCTTAATAAGCTTCACCGTCTCAGGATCTTTACTCTGTACTTTTCTGATTCTATCATGCAACATTGGTCTCAACTTCAATGCAGCAAGCAATGTCTCATTTTGCTCTACATTCAAGTCCACATTTAGAGCTCTCAATTGAATTAAGCTCGGTAACCTCGATATCTGAATCTGAGCTATACTGCTATTTGATTTTCTACTCAAAGCATCTTCCATCACATTAGTTTTTCCCAAATGATACTTAATTGTACAGTTATAGTCTTTCAATAACTCTACCAATCTCCTCTGTCTCATATTTAGTTCCTTCTAACTAAACATATACCTCAAGATCTTATAATCGGTATATATCTAAAATGTCTCTCCATATAGATAGTGTCTCCATATCTTGAGAGCAAAAACAACTGCAGCAAGCTCTAAATCATGTACCAGATAATTTATCTCGTGAGACCTTAATTGTCTCGATGCGTAGGCTATCACCTTGCCATGCTACATCAACACATATCCCAATCCTTGATATGAAGCATCACTGTATACTACATATCCTCTAGTTTCTGTTGGAATAGTTAACACCAGTGCTGTAGTCAACCAATGCTTCAGCTCCTCAAAACTCTTATAACATTTATCATTGCATTTGAATACTACATTCTTCCTCATAAATTTAGTTAGAGGGGATGAAATCAACGATAAACCTCTAGTAATATTCGACCAATCCTAAGAAACTCTAAATTTTGGTTACATTCCTCGGAGCTTCCCACTTCATTACTACCTCTATCTTCTTTGGATCCACTTGTATGCTTTGTCTAGTCACTACATGACCCGAAAAAACTACTTAATCTAGCCAAAATTCACACTTACTGAATTTGGCATACAACAGTTTATCCCTCATAATCTGTAAGATTACTCTTAAATGCTCAACATGCTCTTTTTTGCCTTTTGAATACACGAAGATGTCATCAATAAACACAATTACAAAATGATCCAGGTAGGGCTGAAACACCTTATTGATCAAGGCCATAAATGCAATTGGGGTATTAGTTAACCCAAACAACATTACTAAGAACTCGAAATGCCTATACCTGCTCCTGAACGCACTTTTCGGTACATCTGCCTCTACTATCTTCAACTGATAGTACCCAAATCTCAAATCCAAGTTAGTGAATGCCTGAGCTCCTTGCAAATGATCAAATAAATCATCAATTCTAGGTAACGGGTACTTATTCTTTACTATTACCCAATTCAGTTACCTAAAATCGATGCGCAGTCTTAGAGTTCCATCTTTCTTCTTCACACTAAAGCTCCCCATAGTGACACACTGGGTCTAATGACCCTTTTCAAACAACTCCTATAACTGAGCCTTCAATTCCTTTAGTTACATAAGTGCCATCCTATATGGAGGAATAGATATAAGAGTAGCACCTAGAACTAAGTTGATTGTAAACTCTGTTTCCCTATCTAGTGATAAACCAGATAATTTTATGAGAAATACATCTAGGAAATTCCCTAACAATAGGAATGTCCTGCATATTATGCTCAGTTTGAGTATCGATGACGTGGGCTAGATAAGCCTTACATCCTCCTTGCATCGACCTCAAAGCACTCACGAAAGGGATCAGCCTAGTTGGCACTTCTTGACTAGTACCTCGGAAAACTGTTTTAGGCTGATTAGGAGATTCAAATATCACCTCCATAGTATAGCAGTCCATGATAGCCCTATGAGCAGTGAGCCAATCCATGCCTAGGATAATATCTATCTCCCTTAACTGTAATACAATCAAGTTTGCCTCCAATTCTGCCTGATCAATTATAATCAAGCACCTCTTGCAGACTTCTCCTATTACTGTAGTACTACTTATTGGTGTACTCACCTCTAATCCATATTTCAACTGTTTTCTATCACAATGCAACCCAAATGCTAGATGCGGTGCGATAAAAGAATGCATAAATCCAAGATCTAGTAATGCAAAAGCTTCATGAGCAAAAATAAGTAACACACTTGCAACGATATCTAGAGAATCTGAGCCTCCTATCTGGTCATAGCATACACTCTGGCTTGAGACTGCGGTCGATTGCTTCGCACATCAATCCTGATAGTAGGACTCCCAGAGCTCACTTTGCCTCAACCACGACCTCTCTGTCCATACCCACTAGCTCACCTCTACTGAACAGTAGTTTCAGTTACTCCTCCTCATCTCACACTAGACTGAGCTCCGACAATGGTAGGACAATCTCTAATTTGGTGCTCTCTTGAGCCACAACGAAAACAAAGTCCTGATAATGTCCATCATTCACCACCATGTCTCTTTCCAAAATGCTCACAATTTGGCAACTGACTCGCTACTGCACCTCTTCCACTACCAGACTGTATAAGGCTACCCCTCTGTCTAAACCCTAAATGTCTTAATCTAGCCGGTGGTCAAAGAGATCTATTCTGATGCTTACTAAACCTTCTGCCAGAACTACTCTGAAATTCACTAGGCTTCTTCATTCTAGACTCCTACCTATACTCTGCTTGTCCCTCTCTCAATTGCTGCTCAATTTTGATCGAGGTAGCTCTCAACTCAGTGAAACTGCTCAAGTTGGTGATTGCCAGCCTTGTCCTAATATCCATGTTCAACCCATCTTCAAATATTCTACACTTATCTTCCTTAATAGGAATCAAGGCAGTAACATACCCCATCAATTCATTGAACTTGATCTCATATTCTGCCATGGATAAATTGCCTTACTTTAGATCTAGAAATTCCTTCATCTTTCTGTCCAGGTAGGTCTTAGGTATGTAGTTCTCCCTAAAGACCTTCACTCAATGAGATGATACTTTCCCTCAATATGTTTAGCAACTTTATGGTTCTGAGGTTCTTTAGAATTAGCCACTGCCACACTATTATCACAACAAAGTGTAATGGCCTTTTCTTCCTTAGGAACTACCTCCAAATCATTTAGGAACTTGTGGAGCCAGATTGCTTCTTTTGCTGCTTCTATTGGATCAGAAAATTAAAGCATGCACGATTTGGATGAAACTTTAGATTTCAAAACTTTTTAGAAATCAAAATTACAGTGAAAGCAATATGACCAAATCAACTTGTATAGTATGATACGGTATTAGGAAAAATATTTGCATAATCACAAGATGGAAAATATTACCGACTCCTTGGGTATAACTTTAACTCCTTTCTGTGCTATCCTATCCGCGACAATGTATCCTCTCCTAAGTGATGTATCCTCTTCACCTTATTGTATGCACTTCTCGATATTGTATCCTTGACTAATCCAATATATCACTTGTTCTTCTTGGACAACTTGGTTAACAAGATCCTTTGGTGGAAAAGGAGAAGAAAACTTAGAGATTTTGCCTTAGAAGAAATAAGCCAAAAGTGAGACACCTCTCATGCAATTTTCGGCTATACCATCCAAGATAAGAGAGAGAGAGAGTCAAACAATGTAAGAAAACCTTCTCACCCCTTCTCAATTTTGGTTAACCTCAAAGGAGAGAAGAGATATGCATCAAATGCATCACTTCCTTCTTTAATCAATCATAAAGAAGGCAATAAATGAGACTCTTCTCATTTGTCTTTAAGATGGCTATATGAAAAGACTATTAACCTAAATGAGACATATCAATTTCGATTTTGTGATGAAAGAAGGAAGATGGTCCATCAAATGTTCCTCTTTCTTCTTTAATCCAATGAATGCTAAAAGGTTACATGCTATCATTAAAAGATAACCATTAAACCATTTAATGATAACACCATTACTGCATTTAACGATGATAAAGCATGTTGAAACCATCTTTAATATAGCAAATAAATGCTAAAGGTTCAGTTGAACATGCAGCCTAATAAAACCAAAATTCCTTCTCCATTTATCTTTAATAACTTTGTTTTAATTTAATTAATCTAATTAATCAAATTAAACCAAAGTTTAGCCTATTTCTAAATGTTCATTTGGGCTTATAATTGATAATTAATTAGTCTAAGCCCAACATTCAATTATAGGCTTTTAAACCTCTAATTATATTTCTTACTGTGGTTGATAACCTTCCTAGAAGCCAAATGGAGAATCTAATTGGACTTATATAATTCAAGCTCCAATAAGCCCGAAATTAATTTAATCTCATTAGAATTAATTCCAGCTTATTAACTAAATATCATTCCACTAAAGACAATTAATTGAACACTTGAATTACTAAATATTATGAGAACACATGTTTCAAATAGGATGTCCAATCGCAAACCCTAATATGAACCGTATTATAGCCAACCACACAATAAAGGATCAAATTACCATTTTGCCCTTACGTGGATTTTTACTTCTAGATCTCCCGTTTTACTCTATATGGTGATTAACACATAATATCTCGTCTTGGTGTTAAGAATTGATGGGTAGCTAGTTGATCGCGGCTCGTCGTTCGATCCAAATAATCGATCCTTGAAAATCGGTCAAAAATATTTAATTCCAAAGATTGCAATATAATATGCAACCTCGGGTCGTTTCACTTAATTGGAACCGACGAAAAAGTTTTAAAGCTAGCCTAAAGTCGAAAATGCAATTAAAGCTAAAAAAAAGGGGGTTTTTGGCTTGCTGATCAAAATGAGAAAATAACTAAAGAAACCAATTTGTTATTAGTCAAGAGCAAAGTGAGTGGATTCATATTGTGGTTGATTATGTCTAAAAATGTTAATTATTAAAACAAGAGCATGTATGCCTGATGATAGATTTAACAAAACTTAAAAAAATTAAAACTTTATACGATAGTTATTTTTCTTATCTATAATGGAATAAGTGACGGTGGGTCATCTTATCCATTAAAAGAAAAACTAGGACCTTCCCACTCAAAAAACTACCAAGTATCTTCACGCTTAACTGATACCCAAGTTTTCTATATTATTTAGTGATATTTTCATGGTTTTTGTTATACTTTTTGGCTCTTTTTGTTAGATATTGTGCTCAATTTAGTCTAAGAGTGCTTATTTTGAGTTAATGTAGTTCGAGGGTAAAATTGTCATAATTAGTTAGTAACTGGACTCACTTGGTTTATAAAACAATTGATATTTCAAAATATTGCTTTTCATTGTAGGACACTCAAGAAGTAGAGCCAAGAGTGAAGACCAAGAAATTGCAAATCACAAGATCAAGTAAGAAGCCTTTTGGGTGAAGTTCGCGGAGATGAAACCAGGAAATATCGCCAACGACCTTTTGAGTAAAGTTCACCGCGGTGAAGTCAATGTTTCACTGTGGTGAACCTTCAAAGTAGCAACCCAGACCCGAACCAATTTCGGAAATTTTACTTACCCATTTGTGCAAACAGATCCGAAACCCACTCTAGAAACCCTATTTTAGGATAAGTGACAAAGACATAAGGAGGCAGCCACTAGATATCATTGAATCACCTTTCTCTCATCTCTCTCATCATCGCTCTCATTTTCCTGCATTTTTCCACCATCAAGACCTCCATCATGGGTATCTTTGATGCATTCTTAGTTGTGAAGCTTTCGAGTGCAATGTGTGGCTAGGCATTCCTTTCCTCTTAAAGATGTAGCAATGGATGGAGTTCAATTAGCTTAAAAGGGGAGTAGTTTAATCCATAGTTCAACTATGACTTATAAATTCCTAAGTCTAGGATTTATGATTTGTAGTTGAGCTACTTGATTATACTTTTAATCAGATATTGGATATTTATTATATGTGGTTTTGATCAGTTTATGTAGAACTTTGAGCTTTAATATATGAAGTTTCATATATGTCTATTTACAATCTATTTGATTCTCTCTTATCTTGCATGGTTATGTTTGTTGTTGAGTTGATTGTAGATTTCATTAGACCTATTGCATTGGTTGATCCTACTACACACACAAAGAGCACTAAACAGGACCTTAAGAAATGGAGTACAACATCCCACTACCATAGGGTACGTACCCAACCATTCAGGAACATTCAAGTACATAACCTATGATAATGGTATGTTAGAGCAAAAACAAATCCAACTTACACATGGCATCAACTAACATCATTTAAAAGTTAGTAAATTTTAGAACCATTCACTGCATTCATTCACAAAGTTTACACTGTTTTCATTAGACAAATATTTACAAAACCTTATACAGGTTCTAACAAAAACTACAAAATAAAAGTTATAACTCTTTGACGTCAGCTAACAGACCTCTGAACTATAACCTAGTCCAAAACGTTCTTCTAATCCAGAATAAACACTAAGTCTCCTATCTCGTACCTAAAACACTACGTTGCAATTTTTATGAGTTTTGCGAACTCAATGAGTGAACCATCATTGATGATTTCACCAGATTCATATACACAAATCACATATTTCGCAATTATTCATATAGAACATGTATATTCCAAATACTCACACTATCGTGGCACATGATTTAATCATTGCGAATCATATCATATATAAACAAATACAGGTGCATATGAGACTCCACATTCGTTATTATTGTTGTGACATAGTGCGTATCACATATATAAATACTGACCCATTGGGCTCAGTCAGAAACATATATCACGGAGCATAGCTCTACGTGTAGAATCATATATCACGGAGAAAAGCTCTACGCATAAGTGCTTTCATATTGGCTACTCCGGTCACAATGCCTTTATCTTAGCATGCATTTTATGAAATGCATCAATTCAGAATTTACCATGTATCACAATCATTTATAAAGCACAGTCAGAATTTCATAATCATTGGACCTAAGTCCGGCATTCAACTTTCGTTGAGAATTCACATAGCATAATACAATCAGAATTATAAAATAAATCAGAGCACTTCCAATACAGTCCCAAATATATACTGCTCGGACTTTAAGTCCAGAATTCAGAAACAAATCGCAACAGTTCAATAATTGGAAGCTTAACAAATCAAATCAAATCAATCCTAGGAAATTCATCTAAGTTGACTCACAGTATGCTCCAAGAAGCTATTGCCTGGAAGGTCTAGCAATGTCTGACTGGCATTTGATGTGCTCCTCTATAACATACACAGCACATTCAATAATATCACATTTTTGCACAAATGTACGAGTATTCTTTTATGCACATCAATGTAGAGAAAGTATGCACAATGCATGTTCAATGAAAATTCCGGGTATCTTATCAAATTCTTATTACCATATCATTCATATATCAAAACCATCATTAATAATTTGTGCTTAGGGTTTGGACCATAATAAAACAATGTGAGTTTCATAAGCCAATTGACCACTTCAGATTTTCTACCTACATGATTTCAAGTCAACTTTACATAATTAATATGATAGGGTAAATGAAAAAATTAGGCAACACTTCCTTCTGGAAAGTTGTTCTCCAATGTATTAAGTTTCTAATGAGTCTAAGATCATTCAATTTGATTCAATATTTTATGAGTTATTCTCACAATACCAGAGACTGTGTATATTTGAACTTTTGGCTTGTACATGATCATACCCTCTAATTGTACAACTCATATCTTTCAGCTCAGATATCCCAAAATTACAAACTTATTACCAATTGAAAGCTAAGAGAATGAAATACAACTTTGGTGAAGACACCATTGTCTGATTCAACCTAAATCAATTCAGTTTCTTTGATAAACTCAGGGTATGATTTCTGTCCCTAGTAGTGCTACTACCTAAGCTAAGACTCAATTTCAAGTGAAATTTCAAGACCTTTTAGGACAGAATTCAAATTCAATTTCTTCTTAAAATTTGTAGAAAAATTCTCTAGTTCAATTTAATCAGGAATCATTTCATTTGGAAATCTACAGATCAAAAGATAGCCAAAATACCAAAGCATGTTCAGTAAAAACATTCCAGTTATCAAATTCCAGCACACCTTAGTATTTTCATCCTAACACCCCCTTTCGGGATAACTTTGCATAATCATTATGACAAGGAAAATAGTGTATTTAAGTAACACTTTCTTCTATAAAATTATTCCACTATGTTTCCAGTTTCTAATAACACCAAAATCGTACAATTTGATTCAGTATAATGAAAGTTATACCCAAAATATTTTAAACTATAACAGAACTTCTAACGATACTTCCAGCAAGATTTTGAAATGTTTAGAGATAGAATTAACATTATACTTCTTCACAAAAGTTGTAGAAATATGTCTCTAATTTAATTTTAATAAAGAATCAACTCATTCAGAAATCTATAGCTCAAGTTATAATCAGAATACCAAGACATGTTCAGTGAAGGTTTTCCAGTTCATAATATGCCAGCACACTTCCACATCAACATCTTATACAATCTTCCCTAATTCAATCACCATAAATTCTCTATCATAACATGCTATAAACACTAATCATTTACTTACTTGTTTATTTAAAATCCCAGCTCAAAATTCACTCTAAATTAGTACTCCAAACATGCAGAATCATCACACATAAGTGGAAACTTGAAAGATTTCAGCTAGGACAAGGCAAATATGTTCTGAATCTCTACTTAATTTTATGAGGGTGAAGTACAAATTATTGGTGAAAAAATCAGACATGGACATAAACAAATATAGGGAGGTGCAAGGAAGAGTGTTTCGGTGGTGTGTGAGAGGAAGGAAGAAGAGAAATGACCATAGCTGGAGTTGCTCCT
>JANZLC010000008.1:11084988-11095129 GCA_026413385.1 Erythroxylum gracilipes | reverse complement strand
AGAAAAGAAGGGTAAACTTAAGATCTGAACTGGACCATTATTTGGAGGAAGATACAATGCCTGAAAATAACTATTTTAACATTTTGGCTCACTGAAAGCAATAATTCAAGTATCCAACACTGAGGATGATTGCCCAAGATATTTTATCAATATCTATTTCTACAGTTGCTTCAGAAAGTGCATTTAGCATGGGTGGTAGGGTTCTTAGTCCACGTCGCTCAAGACTTCATCCTAATGCTGTTGAAGCATTGATGTGCTTGTAAAATTGGATGCTTGGAGATTATTCAGGTAATATATATTTCCTTATTAATATTTGCAACATTTGTATTTGAATCTTCTTACCTGTACAATTTTCATATTGAATCTTCCTTACAGATTTCGCTTTACAAAGTTCATATGCAATTGCTTCAAACTTTGATGATGTTGATGCAAGCGAAGAGGAACCGGGTGAAATGGTTGATTTGATAATTCATTTTATTTCTTATCATTTATTCATTTTTACTTAAAATATTAAATTAACTTATAATTTGACTCTATTTATTAACATATTTTATTTTTTATAGGACGATAATAATGCAAATAATATGGAGATGGAGTTTTGAATGTTGTGGAGTTCACGCAAAGACAATTTGAATCTTTGGATATTTCAATCTTTGTTCCAATTTTTTTTTTAGAAATTTAAAAAATTTCATTGAATAAGAAAGAAATACACCAGCTATTCATGCGAATGACCACATGGCCACATAATACAAATGGATAAACTACGTCGTGTTACACTAACTGAAGATAACTCAAAAGGGCAAAACAAACTACTCCTTTCTCGAAACTTCGAGCCTATACCCAATTAGGGCTAGCGGTGGCAAGCGGGAGACTAAGCCCTGGTGACAGACGGAGGCTCTTCCTTCTACTCGCTTCAGCGATCCAGTTTTTTATTGTAAAAAAATATATGTTATCTTTGCACCAAACATTATAATTTTTATTATTCCAATTTTATGATTTTTTAAGAAATACAAATCAAAATCTTAACTTATTTTTATTAAAGTAATTTTAATTTGGAACGTTCGCAAAAATTTACTCTTTATATTTTCTATTTAGAAGTTATATTTTTATTATTATACAACCCAATGGATATCTAAAAACCCGAACGATTCAACGGATTTAGATATGGGTAGTAAATTGTAAAAACCGATAAATATGAAATATGATTTGAGTCATAAAAAATAGATATAGATATGGGTAGAGTAATACCCAAACTGAACCCTACATATTTCCATCCTTAAATTGACCATTCTTAAATTAGAAAGGGTGACCAAGAAATTGCAAACGACCATCAGATTAGATGTATTGTATAATACTTTTGAAGAAGCTTTAACTTGAACATTTTAGGAAATGAATTAGTACATAACATTAATGTTTAGAAATGAATTAGTATATAACATTAATGTAAAATCTCGTTAGTATTTCGTTCAATCAATTAAACCAATGAAACAAGAAAAATATGTTGGTAGAAAAACACTAGAAGATGATAGTAGCAGCAATGTGTACAGAAATGAACGAGGAAAAAACAACTGATCAAGTGATCGGATTTCTGTTTGTCGCAAACTTTTCTACTTTCGCAATTAATTTTTTTTAGAAAAAAAAAAACTCTCCTCTCCGAATCTTTCCCATACAAATACGATTGAACAGGAATCACACAAGCAAACACTCGCATGTCCTTCAGCTCCTCCCATCTCTTCTCATCAGTCATGACTCATGAGATATGAAAATCTTTCTCAACACTTTTTCTTAGGCTTGCAATTGAGCGCTCCTGCAAAGCGTGTTAGCTTCGTAGCATACAGTCCATTCTTGGGTTTGATCATGTACTTCTTAGCTGGTTTCTTCCACTTAGGATTTCCAGATTCAATAAAAAATGCTCCGTTCATCATTATATCATCCTCTGATCTCCATGTCCATTTTTTCCATTCGGCTTCTGTGGCATAGTCTCTTTTGGTCACCTATGAGTTACCATGCATCATCTTAAAAAGTGTGTTCATATATATCCAATTGTTTATAAATTTCCGTACAATGTAATTTACCTGTTTTAGATGAATTTCAGGAGGTGCAATAAACCTATTTCCTTGGCTAATAATGGTTGGATGTCCGCTACCACCAATGGCATACAAACGCCAGTGAGTGTAGTCATTGTTCACAACATGGAAAAAACCCCATCTGCATCTGGGCATCCTCTGCACAAGTCCTTGACCAAAATGGTTGAATGCAAGTGTTACTTGCATTTTCTCATCGCCTGCATAGCTATCATGAGCTCCCAACAAGATGGCCTGTCCCATATATATATGCATGAATGTATTAAGGCCATACGATGAATGATCTGAATTCCCACAGCCACGGGACAGGAGTTGAGATTAACTTACATCATTATGGTGGGTGAAGTGGCAATTGGAGATGGTTATAGCAGTGGATCCCTGAATTGCATCAATAAGTCCATCTTGGCATCGAGACATGGAAACATGATCGATCCAAATATTCGTAGACCCAAAGATAGAGATTCCATCACCATCAGCGGCAGTCCTGACACCCAAATGGTCCGCAGAGTCCCTAATCATACCACCAGAAGAAGCAACAACGTGATGGATATGGAGGCCATGGATTATCACATTCTTCACGAACTGTAAGGTAATGCCAGCACCATAAGCAATGTGAACATTGGCTCCACGACCATCAATGGTCTTGTCGCTCGTAACAAGCAACTCTGCTTTCAACTTGATGTTCATGTCACGAGCAAAGATGATCCACAGGGGCCCATTCTGGACCACAGCATGTCTTAGAGTTCCTGGTCTGGGATTAGCAATGTCGTTATCTGAATTATCCGTCACCAAATAGATCTTTCCTCTCTTGCCTCCGCTGGTTCTACGACCAAAACCTAAAGCACATCTAGCAAGCCTCTTACGATTTTTGGCCCAGTTTTTATTACACCTCCAACACCTGTCGATGGGATTGGTTGCTTGACATGGACCTCTGTATCTTCTCTTCCCTTGCCTTAGGCTCCTCCTAGTGCTGTTTTTGCTCTCATCCACAACATCAAATTCCTCTTCGTCGTCATCAATACCTGCATGACTGCATAAACAATAGAATATACCTTCTAGAAAATGAAGCCATTCAATCTCAAAAATGTTTCGGTAAAATTCAAGAATAGGATATCACATATTATTCTAACAACCGCTTCATGTGCATTGTTAACCATTACCGATTGATTGTACATTATACAACGTTGCATTTGCATCAAGTATCGATGCTAGAAAATGTTGTTTGCCAAATTTTACGTTAAAGTAAGCATGCATGAAGAGAAGGCTGTGGATTTACTTGCTAACATGAAGGTTGAAACTGTCGGTAACATTTTCTGGGTATGATACGTAGGCCTCCAAGAGATTTTTCTTGGCTTCTTCAGCTCGTTTTTGCCATACCTCGTCGAAATGCCCGATGTTCCCTCTCAGGCTTGGAATCATGGAAGCGAAAGATATGAGAAAGATCAACGTTAGCTTAGCCATCTTCATGTTTTCAACCTGCAAAATCTCCTCCTTTTGTTTCTCAAATAAGAACAGAAGTTACAAGGAGAGGTTTATTCAATATTGCTCTTCCTGAGCTTCTTGTAATTTTAGCATAAATATTCTGTTTTTTTGGGTCTGGTTTTCAGTGACAAGATAGAGCAGAACCTAGGCAATGTTGATGAAGGTCGTATGGCTGAACCCTTTTGAATGTGGGTTCAGGCCGCACTAGACCCTAAATGGATTGCAGCTAGGTGAAATACTAAGCTCTCATCATAGCTACGCTTAGGCTTTAATATAGAGCGCTAGAACTTGTGGTTCAGGGTTGTGCTTAAATAGCAATAGAAGAGCTTCGGCTTGTCTAAATTTAGAAGCGTATACTATGGATGACCATTCCGTCTCAACGGTTGTCACTTGTCAGAATTAGGAAAAGTTTTCCTGAAGAATCAAACTTAGGCAAGTGTTCGACAAGGAAATAGAAATGGTCTAAATTACGAGAATCACAACTCAGTGTTGTTTGTGAGCTACGGTTTTATTAGAACCATTCTTCTTTATTTAGCTTTAGTTATTGTTACTGAGCATTTGATGGGCACGTTTTATCATCGGTTTAATTCGTTTGAAGTCATATGTCATGAATAGAAATGGTCGGAGTTCCAATCTGCATCCAATAGAATCATACCTGCTTTAAAACATTAAAGTATCTTATGTTAACAAATTAAAACACCAATATAAGATCTTTAATCACATAGATATTGATACAGTTTTTCTAAGCGAGGCATCTGGGCCTAAATTCTACCTCAGTAGTAGCTACACAACTATGCATTTAGTTTTCCACTTTTGAACTTCAATGTCTTCATTGAAAATGCTGTTTGACCTGTTTTTAGAGGAGCTGGAGAATCCTCAAGAAGTGCAATCAAAAGAAAGATATAATGAGCAACAAACCAGAAGAACAAGGAAAATCTCGACCTTGCTCATTCTATTGGCAGTAAGAAGGAAACTAATGGACAAGCCCACATTTCTCCTACTCGTGGATTACACTTCAAGTACTTTTGCGGAAGCTTTAATGTATAGTGATTTTCAGTCTGATTGTCTACGAATTGCTAAATCTCTATATGTGACTAAGATACTAAAATGCTGAACTTTCTTGAGGTGGGGAGTCAAATTACTGGACATTGTTGATAAATCTGTAATGGTATTATCAACAAGACTGGCATCGCAATGTTCAGCTTAGTTACTTTCACTTCATATTCAGCCAAACCAAACATATTTCAATCTTAGAGAAACTATGCCACTCACTGGCAACATGAAAATTGATATACACTAGTTATTTCTCAATAGTAGTGGCAGTTCAATATCCCGATTCTCAAAGTTACAACTAAAATTTGACTACTTGATTGTGAGTTTTGTGAGCTAATGAATATGAGTTTACACTGAGAGATATATATGTAATAAAAGTTGGCAGACTCCCGATCATACCTCAGATATCTATGATATCTTTCAAAAAGAAGTGAAAGTCCACTTTCCAATTTAAGGTCAAATCTCGACACCTTTTATTGTTGAGTTGAATTGTCTTGTGCAGCCTGAAATGTTAAAAATGTGGAAAAGTTAGCAATGTCCATGAAGAGGAAGCTGAAAGGAAAACTAAAGGATCACAGAAGCAAATGGAGATTGGCAATGATGATCTTAGGCATAATTCGAGGCTACATGGATCAGAGCAATGAAGATCAAGGTCAGATGGATGAAGCACAAGGCAAAGAAGAAAAAGGAAAAGGGAAGATGCAGATGCAAGCCTATCGGGTGGATAGCAGAAGTTGAGAATTAAATTCAGTTACTTGAAGGGAAAAGCAAGTAGAAGAAATAGAACAAATTGAAGCAATAAAGTGTACGATAGCTGATCAATCAAGTTGTAAGAATGTGATTAGAGTTAATTAAAGAAGATATGGCCAGAACATCATACAACATTTTCATCATTTTCTATCATCATCAGAAAATATTCCCAGCAAAAGGAAAATTTCATAGTTGTAGCTAGCAATGTAGCAATGTCAGTTTCAGTTATACTAAAGACAAAATTGTTTACTTTTATGTTTTGCCAAAACTGGAAATGTCAGTACTAGTTAGTCATTACTCATCGGGTTATGTTTTTATCTTTCAGTTTTAGTTTATCAGTTGCATCAGGATGTTAGTGAACTAACATAAAAGGCTCGACTTTCTCATTCAGCAGAATGTAATGAAAAAAACCTTCAATACAAAATTTTCAGTTCAAGTTCAAATATCAGTTTTCCTGTTCAAGCATCAATATGTTGTCACGGTTTACATTTTCTGTTTTTCGGTAGCATTTGAAGTTGTTTTGTTTGAGAAAAAGCAGCAGCTGTTGTTCTGTTCACTTATTAAACCTGAAGCTAATTTTGGATTGGTTTTGAGGGTGTAAGCTACAAAATTTCATCAACATACAAGTTTCATTCAGCTCATCAGATCTGTTATGCTTTGTCATTTTTAGTTTTGTTTCCCAGAAGTATACTTAGCTTTGAGGGGTGAGTAGTTGAAGTAGTATATATATATATATATACAAAACATATAGTTTGAAAATAGAGGTAGATTTTCGGATTCTGAGAAGAGTTGCATACATTTTCAAATACATTTGATCTTCAATCATATACCAAAACCTGTGAAAAACCTATTACAATACACAATCCCTAGCAAACACTTCGGTAGGAGTTTAAAGAAATTCATTGTAGCAGCATTCCCTCTTGTATTGGAGCATATGTGAACAGTGACCGAAGGTGTTTGACAATTTGCTTCAACCATCATTTTCACCCAACAGGTTGTGTGCTGAAGGTGCATCCTTTAATCCTGCGTGGGGGCATCTTCAAGAGTGGTATCAGAGCTTCAAGGTTCACCTAGTTTGGACCAAACCAATCCATGACAGGTATGAATCCGACGATGATGAACTTGCAAAATGTACAGGCGAATATTCCGATGCTGATTGGAGACAACTATAAGGCGTGGGCTATTCGAGTTGAGGATTGCCTAAGGATCAGTGATTGTTGGATTATAGTCACTGAAGGAGTAGCAGAAGAGCATGGAGCCACGACACAAGCAGATCTGATAGGGCTGAATCAAAACAGAGATAGAGATTTTCGAGCCTTGGTGTTCTTGAGATCAGTGGTAAGTGAGTCCATATTGTTGAGGAATGCAAGTAGTAGGAGTGGCAAACAACTATGGGATACACTTAAGATAGAGTATGTTGGATCAGTTCAAACATTAAGGCTGAAGAAACAAGCAATTTTGAGGAGCTTTGAAAATTTTTCTATGAAAGATGAGGAGAGTGAGTCAACAACAAAGGGTCGGTTTTTAAACTTGGTGCAGCAACTAAAGGAGTTCGGGGAGAGCACAAGCACAGAGAGGTTAGTGGATAAGTTCCTAAGCCGATTGCCATTGAGGTTTGAAGCAAGTGTAGCACCTATGGAGTAGCAATCTAGATATTATCCTCTTTTGGCCTAGCCATCAAGGTTTTGTTTCTCCCGCACACTCGCTCGAGAGAACGCGTCTTTCAGGGTTGGGTTGACACCTAGTATCACCACCCACTCATTTAGACATTGTCCTCTTTTAGCTAAGCGATTAAGGTTTTGTTTTCCCGCACACTTGCTCGGGAGAACGCATCTGTAAGGGAGAGGTATCCGTACCTTTATGAGACGTACTTTGTTTCCCTCTCTAACCGATGTAGAATCTCACACTTTCCAACCCCTTAGGGCCCTGCCCTCTTTGGGATCCAGCCTAGTTGGTACAACGGTTTGGGTACCGGCTCTGATACCATTTGTAATAGCCTAAATCACCCGCTTACATATATTGTCCGCTTTGGGCCTTGTCCCAGCCAAGCCCTCACGGTTTTGCTTTTCCCAAGGCCTTCCCAGGAGGTCACCCATCCTAGAACTACTCTCACCCAAGCACATTTAACCTCAGAGTTCTGATGGGATCTGGTGCATTAGGCCATAGAAAACGCGTTTGTAAGGGAGGCCTAGCCTCTTGCCGGTCCAACTGACCCCGAGCACAAATTTGATATATTTTTCACATCCTTACAGCATGAATTTGAAGCAACTCAAACAATCAAAGTTGTAGATATATTTCTTAACTTGACCTCTGTGAAAGTGGATTGACAAAATAGTGACTAGAGCTCGAGTTATACTTGTTCCCCTAATACTACCTATGATAGACCCTTGTGCAGGAAGCTTGTATTATTTTCTAATTTTTGAGGACCTTAGAGTCCACATTAGGGAAAGTATAAGACATAAAAAATGGTTATTGATGTCTTATTAATGCTCCTGTGAAATGGTTTTGTTATAAGATGTATTGATAATGATTTATTGAGGATTGAGTATCGGTTGCCAGTCTATTTCTTACAAGAAACAGGACATGATTTGGATGGAGATAATACTTTAAAGGGAGATGTTGTTTATGTAATTTTTAGATATATTAAGACTAATGGAAGTATACTTTCAGGGGTATAAGAATCATGGTAATTTGATTTTTTTTCAGAGAGAGTTATGATTAAAAGAAGACAGCTTCTTCATATAGGAACATTAGGAAGAAAAGGATGTAAACATTGCACATAAGGTTAGGTTGGCTTGATGGTTAGGGAGATGACAGAGGAACTTGAGGATACTATGACACGTCTGTACTCCCATTTATTTGTGTTCTCAACTTAGGAGTTTCAAGGACGAAACTATTTTGAGGAGAGGAGGACTTGTAACGCCGGACTTTCTGAGCCCTTTGGTGTTGTACTGTATTTGAACATACTACTGTATAATGATATATACATGGTTGTATATGAGTTCAAAGAACTATAGAGATCATAGATTATCTTCTATACCATATCCAAATATAGATCTCATATGTACTCAATCACATTATTCACCAATGTAACCATATTATCGGATAGGTACTCATAATAACTGGTCGACAGAACCTTGAGAACTTTTACATATATCCCTATCATTTGTTTCATTTTCCATACGTACGTTCTTAATCAATTTAGAATTATAAATGCATAGCCATCTTCAAATTATGATATCAAATTCACTAACACAATCTTATACCGGATCATAACTCTTATCACACTAATTAAACAATCATTTTGAATTCCAAGTTCAACCTTTCAATTCCACTTTTCTAGTACACCTTAAATCTTATCATTTCCACCCATGTCTCTATTTCTTTTCCAGTCAATTCATGAAAATATTTTCACATCCATATCAATTCAAGTACATACCCACAATAAATTTCGTTACAATATTCGCTGACATAACCACGAATACTGAATCTATGTCTAACATATCGGATTATGTAATATTTCTTATTTCTACATATCCACAACTTTCCTTATCTTACACTCTGACAAAACACCATTCTTCTCATTGTTTCTAATAGTCCAAACTCTTAATGAAAGTTCATACATATGACTCATGCAGTTGCAATTACTGAGATTCTATACTCATCGGTACCCTTCTCTAATGGTGAGGAATCAGGTGTAGCAGATCCTTGTTCAGGTGCAGCAGATCCTTGCAAAACTCCTTATGTTCCTTCATAAGGTGGCATCCTACTCCTCCAATGTAAACACTAACGTTTAGCTTACATTTCCTTGTAATCTTATTCCCTACATGTATACATGATATGCATGTCCTTTAATGCAATCAGTCAATTCACAATGCAATAAGTAATCACATAGCATAACAATTCATAATACTATGCACCCTAAGCCTAGAAAAAACCTAAGCTCTGATACCAAACAATATTAGACCCCGCTTCCGGAGCCCAACATTCGAAGTCATAAGACATGAGCAAACTCATTTCTTCAACTCATACCCTTACTTTGATTTAATCAATCTTTTTTAAATCAATACCAAAAGCTATAAATGTTTATGTAGAGATAGAGGAATGTTTTAGGAAACTATTGCTTCAAAAATCAAGTCATTTGGAGGTTGGATAGAGAAGTTATGGCCAAAAGAATCAAACATGATTTTTCCCTTAGTCACATTGTACCTGTTTCGGGAAAATTTACATCACTTTCACTAGAGATATCGGATTAAGGTCTTCTTTCAACAGTTTCGGAAAGGACTTCGAGATCTACAACTTTCGTGAAGACCTTGAGGAGAGATTTTTCCATCTAAAGGGTCAAAATCTCAAATTTCCAAAAGTGTAGATAGATCAGACAAAGGGATTCAGTCAAAGTTGAATCAGACGAAGAGATTCAGTCAAAGTTGAATCAGACGAAGGGATTCAGTCAAAGCTGAATTAGACGGGGTCTTCCTCACCTCACCAAAAGTTCTAAATCACTTCATTTACTATAGTTGTTTTGTATATACACCCTTTGCGACATCCTAACTTGTAATGGTCATAACTCTCGACTTCGATATCCAAAAATCACATACTTTATACTGTTGGAAATCTAAAACGATAAACTACAACTTTTTAGAAGACAACATTATCCAATTCATCCTAGATTATTCCAGATTTTTCTTGGAAGTTAAAACACAATTTCTACACCTATGAAAAGATTGAAAATGCAATGTAAAGACTTAGAAAGTCATATGCAAAAAGCAATC
>JANZLC010000008.1:11034285-11048313 GCA_026413385.1 Erythroxylum gracilipes | reverse complement strand
TGAATTGAACGAACTTTTAAAGAAGGTTTTAATTAAAAAGATAACACAATTCAACCCCCCCCCCCCCTTCTTGTGAGTGTTGATTAATATTTACTAATGTGTGATTCACTTCAAGTTGAAAACTTGTATTAAATCAGTCTATTACAATTTTGTAAAGTTTAGGTCTGAAGGTTAGATTAAGGGGTAATTTGGGCTATCAAATAGTTGAGTCTGAAATTGAGATAAGGATAATCTTAGATTGTACTCTTAGAATAGTATATCATTTTTTTGTCAATAAATTATTTTATAGCAAATCATATTTTGAATTAGTCATTAATTAAATTAATGATTAATGGTTACATATATTAATTATGTTATTTTATTTCACAAATAATTACCAAAGTACAAGGCGTTTTACTTTTATATTTTGTTATGTTTTGTGAGGTGTATCTCTTATTAATTCATCAAATAGCATTTTAATTAAATAGAGATTAATTGATAATAAGTTGTGAATAAATGGTGTAAATAGAGAATCTGTGGCTTGCTTAGGATAGGCTATATTCGATAGTTATAGATTGATAAGTTGTTTAGATATGAGTGGACAACGGCTAGGTATCCATCCGTGAAGTAGGTACTAAAGTATCCTGAGTCCCGAGGATGTCTTGTGTCGATAGCCAAGTACTGGAGTGGTACCAAGACATCCTGTGCCGATAGCTAAATACTGGAGTAGTACCGAG
The DNA here is from genome assembly GCA_026413385.1 of Erythroxylum gracilipes. Lineage (NCBI taxonomy): Eukaryota > Viridiplantae > Streptophyta > Magnoliopsida > Malpighiales > Erythroxylaceae > Erythroxylum > Erythroxylum gracilipes. Next base: position 11,047,597 of record JANZLC010000008.1, on the reverse strand, counting down.
GTACCAAGTTAGATTGAGAAATTGAGATATCCTGTGTCAATATTTATACATTTAATAACATTAATACTTGGTGAGAAATTATGATGAGTAGAGATGAGTCGGCAGATCATTAAATGTAAGCCTACTAGGTGAAGTAGGGCTAGACAATTCGGTTAATTATGGGATAAAACATAAATGATTGTAATAAAATTATATTAGTCTTAATCATTGCTTTAATAAAATTTTAGATGTTTATTAATTGTTCGGATAGATTAAGGTTGTGTATTTTAGGATTATATGTATGTTTTAAATCACTAGACTAATTTTTATATTTTGAGTTATTTGATTTTAAGGATACAGTCAATCATTCTTACTGAGTAAGTAGTTTATACCTTATCACTATTTTTTTTAGGAGATAGAAGGATTACTAATAACCCCAATGCATGAGATTTGATAGAGTGGAATTTAGGTGAAGCTGTAAATTAATTGAATAAAGTTGTTTTATTCTATATATTTTTTAATATGACGGTTTGGGTAGTTATATTTGAGTGGAATACTTTTGTTAAAGATAAATATTTTTTTTTGGAACTAATGAGAATTTTGGTAATTAATGTTATGCTTTAAAAATAATTTATCTAATTATGGTTTAAAAATTTTGGGACCGTTTGTTAATTAAAAAAAGTGTTTAATGAACATCACTTGTACAATTCATGGATTCAACGTGCCTTAGTTATTACTGTGTGGGACAACTTTGTTCACATCATAAATTCAATTCTTTACGTTTGAATTGCCAGATAACCACATGTTTTCTTCGTTGTATATTTTATGTTTGTGTAACTAATCCAAGACAATATTTTTATTCGTTATATTTTAAGAAATTCATCTTGAATATAGTGTTAAGAATGTGAAACTGTCAATTCCTGAAATCAATTATTAATTTATTTTAGCCTCTTTCCTAACGTACATAGTCTTTTTCTAACATTAACTTTATTCACGATATAATACGGTGAAGGAACGTGCATGCTTCAATCCTACATCATGCTATTTTAATAAAAGAAAATTGAGAATGAGAATTATGGTTATATTTGTTGGATTTTAAGATGGATATAATAATAAAAAAAGGCTAATTAATGATGGTGGCGACGATGATAATTTTATATAACTATAAATTCTTATATATATGCTGTGTCACTTTGTCTATTCAACTGTCTTTGGCTCCGTGTCCGTAATAATAAATGGCAGTTCGTAATACAATAACAATACTTAACAATAGTGTTCCTTGTTCACCGGCGATATCATATCCATTAGGCCATTTACATACTGATAGCATACTAATAGCTTTTGTTAGTTTTAATGTCACTTTGGATTCCATTCCAGCGGTAAAACGTTCGCCATCTGTGGCGTCTCACTGTCCTGTTGCTATTTAAGACACCAAGTCACCAACATTCGACGACGATAGCTGTCTTTTTGTTTTTGCCCTTTTCTGGTGTGTCTCTATCACAGTAGCATGGATTTGGAGCTTTTTCCTTTTCCCGCTGGTAGTATGGCTGGTAACCTCCTGCTTTGAAGAATTTCAATACTTGATTTGATTTGTGATTCTATCAAGCAGAATCAGGTTTGTTGGTAGTGAAACCATTAATAGGACCAATGGTTAAGAAAGAAGAATATTTGGTCGTTTAGGAAATGTACGACTCTCATATTTTGACACCAAAACAAACTTCAGAAAGTTCAGAGACAAATGATAATGTTCGATATGAGTCGTTCAGGATTTGGTATCACTTTAACTGTCACAAAATGTCATCCCTCATAAGCTAAAAATGTCCTAGACTCCAGCGGACTTCTGAGAACCAGAATTGCCTCCTTACATGACCTTACCACGGTTTACTTCGAATGCCAAATTAAACCTTTTTCTTTTCTGTGGACAAGAGCAATCTGTTTCTGAAAAGAAACTCAAGTTATCTTCCCTCCAATCACCATCGAATCTGCTGTGCTGCTTCTTTTAACTTATATGATATTGCAACGAAAGAATTGGAGGCAAACATGTAGAAAAGCCATTTCATTCCTACCTGATAAATAATCTTCAGCTCATGGCATATACGAGTCTAACCAACTAAATGTGCTAATAAAGGCTCCACTTTTAATGACATAAGCAACCAAGAAGCTTTATACACAGATTCTCTATTGCAGTTGATGAATTGTTACATCACTGCTTTCATCCAACCAAAGAACGCTTGACATCACTGGTTTTCATCTTCAAACTACTTTGGAACAACAAAGAGAGAGACTAACTTGCTTGGAAGTAACAGTTTTAGAGGGCAGGAAAAACAGCAGATAATGCAAAGATGGAAGGGGGTTATGGCAGTGTCATTGATCACAAACAGAGACAAAAAGAAGCTACATACATTTGCACCACGCCACCCTTCCAACCATACGGCTAACCAACCATTCTCAACCGTCACTTCCTCAACATCCTCTCATCGAAATAATAATCTCATATTTGCAGTGTCATCTCAATCTCCTATTCCAGTCCAATATCTGAACAAGCAATGCATCTAAACAACCAATGAAAAAGGGAGTAAATGTAGGAAGGGCCCTTGAGTATTCAGTGACTACGAACCAGAAGGCAAAATGCAAAGAGGTGAGTTCCTTCTTTTACTGACAGAACACACAGAATGGATAAGAAAAGACCATCCCTTCTCATGGAAATTAAGGAACCACCTCCTACACTTTTTTCATGACCTGTGATAAAGTACTTGCTGATGCTACCACCAATGAGGACCAACAGGAATTATGACTTTCTCCCGTTAGGTTTTGGTGATTGGTAAGGATGGTTGTATGGCGAACCACGTGCATCACTTAGACTGGATAAGCTTCTCAAAGGTTGTCCATTTCTTGCTACAAATCCTCCCTGTGTTCTGATCCCATTTTTAGCATCAGATTTTGACTTGCTACGATCGATTTGCATGGACTGAAAGAAGTAGGAAGAGCTGGCCATATCCTTCAAATTTGGCAAGGGTTTTAAAGTTTCAACAACTTCACTCATCCGAGGTCTGGCTTTGGAGTCACGACTGAGGCACAGTGCAGCCAATTGAATTGCTTTCTGTGCACCTTTTATTGAGAAGTGACCTTCAAGACGGGGATCTAATAATCGATAGAACCTTCTCCTATCTCCAAAATGTGGTCTTGCCCATTCCACAAGGTTGTGCTCCCCATTGGGTCGATTCTTGTCCATCGATCTCCGTCCAGTCAGCATTTCAAGCAAAACTACTCCAAAGCTGTACACATCGCTCTTTGATGTCAAATGCCCTAAGTGAAATGAGGAATAAATTAGACTAGAACACTCTTGAGATTTTATAACATTCGTAATATACATAATACAAGAAATGAAAAAGTAGACACTTTCCACTGATAGTTCCACTTAAAGGACAGCAATTTTAAAACCAAATACTAAAAGTAGTTACGACCTAGGGAGTTTCCAAAGAGATAAAAAAAATAATGGTTACTTTGCTAAAGAAGTTATACTTTTCGGCCATTATCAAGAATACATAAAGATAACATGAGTATTTGAGTACCCATATGTTCTTGATAGCTTGTGCTGTGTCTTCAATAATTAGATAAACAAGAATACATCATATTTAACAGGAGGGCAATGCTTTTATAATTGGCAAACAAAAGGATGGTAAGGGAGGCATATGTAAATAGAAAACATGAACATGAAAAGTGGTTAAAAAACCCATTATTCACAGCAGGTTGGGGTCTTTAAAGATCTCTAGAGCTTTCAATGGACTAAAGGCTTTGGGTGTGCAAAGAACCATGGTGAATGCACCACCCAACAGCTTGAGCACAACTTATTGGGAGATAGAAGAATTCAAGTTTGTGAACTCAATTAATCCCAATGTTTGAAGTCATTCCATGTCTTACTTGATAAACTTTCATAGCTCACAACTGAATTTTCACTATGTTATCATGGCCACCACATTATGGTTCTGGTATCAATGAGTAAGACAAGGAAATCCCTTTCACAAAGGAAATATTCCTCCGTTTTTCCCCCTTCATACACTAGCAATGCAGAATTGTGGCATTTCCAAACAGTTTGGTGAAATTCTGCAGCCTAACAGCAATGTTACTATATTCAGCTGGCATTTATTAATGGGCTTCACGTGAAGCATAAGTTCAGGTAGTGTTAAAAGGAACTAATCTGAGCCAAGACTGAGCAGGCACTACAGGTCTGGATTATAGACATCCAAATTGAAATTTCAAGAATGCAACATTTGCCCATCCAAGCACCACATGCACCACTTCATAATAGTTGCTTTAAACAATCTCCACCATCTAAATTCATAATGACAGTTCATTTCATATCCAAGTTGCAGAGGTACGGCAAAACTGGTTCGTGTATGAACCTCACAGGAAAAGCAATTAAACACCACTTACCCGTCATCACATATTCTGGTGCTGCATAGCCATATGTTCCCATAACTCGAGTAGATACATGAGTTTTATCTCCCTCAGGAGCATCTTTGGCAAGTCCAAAATCCGAAAGTTTGGCATTGTAATCCTAGAAGTATTGTTTTTCTTATCAGAACAACAATGAAGAAAGTATTGAAAATGTGAAAATGAAGAGAAAAAGTTCTCTGTTTATGAATGTTTAAGGCACACACCGCATCTAACAGTATGTTTGATGTTTTAAAATCCCGATATATTACTGGTCTTTCAGCCTCTTCATGGAGAAATGCAAGACCTTTAGCTGCACCAAGAGCAATTTTCATTCTGATAGACCAGGGAAGAGGCAAGGACCCTTCTGCATATAAAGTGGTTGATACCAAAGAACATTAAAGATCAATCATGAAGAAAAATCAATCTGAGAAACAACTGAATTGTTAAACATGAAAGCTGTAATGGAATTAACATCCTAGAAAGCAAGAAGAATAGAATCTTTTCCACAGAATTATAATCATTCAAAGCAAGAGTTGGAGCAGAATGCCTTTTTCTAACTCAAACCTAGTTACTTCCAATGCATGGGTAAAGCTTGTAACCATGAAAATGAAACACAGATGCTAACTTATCAATTGAAAATTGGATTAGAAGTAGTTTCTAAGTATAATAGAGAAAAAACTTGCAGAACTACTTTCTAAAGGAAGGAATTTGCCCAAGATGTTTCACTTAGTAATCGGATTACCAAGAAACTTACTAACACAATCTTAAAGGAAGTTTGATTGTATGTTCATACCCATATTTGTAACTATAGATTCTCATGAAAGACATTATCATCAAGGAGGGTATAAGTAAAGAATTCCACATCATAAGACTCCTTTTTAATTTGAGTGACTGTGGATTCAAAGTACCAACCTAATATTAATGCACACATGCACAAGCTCACACAAAGAGGTCATTGAAGATACCATGCAAATTAAAGCATTATATTTTAGATTTCAAATAACACTATATTCAGGACAAAGGAAGTCATTTCCAAGTTTTTAGTTCCCAAAAGTTGCATACTTCTAAAGAGGTGATTCTCCAAACTTCCTCTAGGCATGAACTCGTAGACCAGCAGCCTTTGATCATCTTCAATACAATAACCAATCAATTTGACCAAATTGGGATGGAGAAGGTTCCCCAGGAAACTAACTTCAGCCTGGAATATATTAAACCATGGAAGTTCAAGCAAAAAGAAAACAAAAATGAATATATAGTATTGGAGGGGGAAAATGTTCAATTAATAGAAAGAGTTCATACAAGCCACTCTTTGTGACCCTGAAGTCCATCATGGTTGAGGGTCTTTACAGCAACAGTAAGCCCAGTGCCAGGTTTTACCGGAGCAGTTCCATTTTCCTCAATCCAACCTTTGAAAACACAACCAAATCCACCCTCCCCAAGAAGACTCTCAGGCCTGAAATTTCTAGTTGCTAATTTAAGATCATTAAATGAAAACTTTCGAAGCTGAGAAGCAAGCTTCATTTCCTCACTAAACTTTGGGGTCGAAGAAGCACTTTCTCCATTACTAGTAGCACTGGAGGTCATCACAGGAACAACTGGTTGATCTCTGCTCTGTTCATTCGTAGATTTACTTTCCACTGAAAGCCAGAGAAAATAAAATAAACATGCGTTGTTATTCAGAGCAATATATCTATCTATAGGCGTTCACATGACTACTTTTAAGGTTAACCTCACCGTCTAGCATAATCCAATCAAGTTCACTTGGGCCGCAAACTAGAGAACAAACTATTTCCAGCAAGTTCAAGTAGTGCTTCACTGTTACTATAATGAACGATTATAATAGAACTTATCAACCAATTAGCCTTAGTAAATGAAAATAACATGATCTTGATAGAGGATCTGTACTAACGCGAAAAGGGGGCAAAAAAAGAAGAAGAAGAAGAAGAAGAAGAAGGAAGATAAAAACATGTTTGAAACACTCTATCCCCTCTTTTATCCGTTTACAATCAACCTCTGTCATCCAACAAGAAAAGGAATTCTCAAACGCTCTTCAGAAGAATTAATATAGTACTTGCAACAAACGCTACCAATCTTCCAATCTAGAAAAGAAGGTTTCTGCAACTTAGGACTAAAATGATCAGAGCAGAGGAGGCTATTATAAGCACAGTAAACCGTTTCTTTATTTAAAAGAAAGGACAATGAAGCATCACAAACAAAGGAAATGAAGAGATGATTACCATACTGAGAAGTGGTACCACTCAACGAGCTATCAACTTTTGATCTCGAAGGCATGCAACCGCTTATCAAGCTAAGTTTGACCCAGCAACCAATCTCCGCCTCTTCCTTTCCATTTCCTTTATTTTTCTTAATTTTTCTGCTGTTTAATTTATCTTCAGAATTCTTTGACTTTACAGAATCACGAACGCAACCCATCCTCACAGGAACTTGGGCAAAAGCTAAAAAAAATTAGCACAGAAAAGAAGAACTCATCTGAAAGAAACAAACTTCAGATCATTTACATCAGAAAATGGAAGAAAAGGACAGAGGATTGAAAGAGAAAATAAGTGATGCCCAGTTGTTAAGTTAGTCAAAAGGCGCATAGAGAGAGAGGGAAAGTGTTCAATCGGGCAGGTTGGGCAAGAGAGAGAAACAGAGGGATTGGTCTCAACACTAACAATGGCATATTCCAGGCAAGAAATCAATATTAATATATTGGCGGATATTACACATACTATAAAAAAGGGACAGAGCTGCTGCTGTTCTGTTTTATTTAGTAGGATTTGGTTGCAATGATCATATGATTCACCAACGTTAATTACCACACATTACATGATCAGTCTAAGTCAATGAGCTGGATCAGAACAACACAAATTTGCTCTACTTTTTTTTTTCCTGATTAATGACTCAAATCACTGTTAGAGCTATTGAAATGATTGACAATAATTGTAGATTTCACCCTTTAAAAATTAATTTCCAAAAATGTACATATTTAACTTTCTGAAATTCGATACACTGAACTGTAAAACACATTTCACTTGTTATATTGTTGAAAATCATGAAAACGGGATATTATAAAAAACACGAAGGTCTTTATCGAGTCTGTCTAAGACAAGACTATTGGCTTGCTGGATAGAACATTTAACAGAATAGTTGGGCATATTTCGACTTTGTTGCCACATTTCTTAGACTATGTGTCCTGTACATAATGCTTACCATTGATGCCAAAAGCATGGACTTACAAGATCAACAATACAGTACTAACGTTTCTACTCCAATAAAACCAGTACTTGCGGTTGTAGCCAAGCTATTAAAGAAATGGAATCAATTTATTTTTAGAATTATAAGTATGTTCTTACTATAAAACACTAAAAATTTTATAGCCGCCTATAAAAATATAAACAGAGAAAAAGATAAGACTCACGACTTGTTTTAATGAGACCAAAAAAAAAAAAAAAAAGGTTAAAACACGCTTTTTAAACTTTAAGAAACGTATGCTCGGATGAACCTCCTACACCATGTGTTTTCAGTTTCTTTCTCTCTACTCTAAAAATGGAGTTGAAAATGTGAAAGTCGGTAGCTTGAATACCAGGGAAGCCATGTTTTTTAAATGTTAATGTAATAAAATCGAAATTATGCAACAAAACCTACTTGATTTTCGTAGTATTGATAATGATAATACACTACAACAGATCAATATATTCATGACATTTTAATTGGCGACGATCTATAAATCATCTCTAAAAGAACACATTTAGCGACGATTTAAGTCTTCGTCGCTATAAATAAAGGATTTTACAATGTTTCCATGAAATGTCGAAAAAGTGAACATATTTTACGACGATTAAGCGATCTTGTTGCAATAACATGAAGTTTTAATGACTTATAACTAATATCGTCTCCAAAACGAAAGATTTTTATCAGCGAAATCAATATAATTGGCGTCGATTAAGGAAAAGCTTTGCAAATGATTGGAGCAAATAGCAATAGAAATATATATTGCGTCGCCAATAATCACCTTTTTTGTGACGTGTTGAATAATCGTCATGTAAGGGACTAGAAACATAATATTGAGCGACGATACCTATATACCATCACAAAATGTGTTCTTAGTGCAATGATTTATTTAGTTTGTCGCAAATTTTTTGCGATAATATTTTAAAACGTCGCAGATGTGCCATATTTTGCAACCATTTTATTAAATTTGTCGCAATTGTGATAACATTTTGCGACGATTATGGTTGTCGTCACAAAATCTATTTGTTAAATATTTTCTATACATTTTTAGGTGAATTTTGATTAATTTTTGTATGTGATAGTATTATTAAAATTAGTAACATTTTGGAAGATAGTCTATTAATGCTAAGTCTACTTAATAATCAAAGTTAAGGTTAATTTTAATTTACATGTTTTATAATCCTACTAAAGATATCTTTTTTTGTCAAGTTATTTTCAATGTTGAAAAATATTGTTGAAAAATACATGGTAGGTTATTTAAAATATGAAAAGTAAATATATTATGGACATAATTATATTTGTGAACCAAAATGTTAAATTTGAACAATGGTAAAAATATCATAATTTTAAGTTAACAACTAATCTTAATCATTAATATTTAGTAACAGTAAAATAATAATTTATCAAAATTTTGGAAATGGTAGCAATATAATATAATGATATATGGTAATTAGTACAAACTTTGAATTAGAAGTTTAGCAATTCTTACAGATATAGAACAACAACAATAACAACGATAATAGTACACAGCCTTACCCTTAACTAGTAGAGAGGTTGCTTGAAAAATTATTACAGATAAAACAATAAATTAAGTTTAAAGCTGAGTCCAGCTGATTACATCGATAAATGATAATGATATAATAATTTTTTTGATTCCAAGTGACACAAGAGTCGGTAAAGGTAAATAAGTTCCCTATATCTGGATCCCCAAAAAGAGTCCTTGCACTTTCAAAGGCACCAATTAAAATAGTGAATGAGTTCCCAAATTTAGAATGGAAGACAACTTGTTCAGATGAATTACCAGTATGATGCGTTTCACCTTAAACACAATCTGTCTAGAACTTAGATTGTTAATTTAGTGAAACCGTATAACGAACCCAAATTGGAACACATGTATACCTGAATGACCAGACCAAGTCATTGGAATCGATGAATTTTTCAAAACAACTAATTTTCCTAATCCTTTACAGACCATTGTGATATCGCCCCTGCCTCCATTTCCATCTATGATCTCTTGAAAATTCAAGGAAGCTTAACACAAGATATAGTATATACAATCAAATGTTCATATATATAATAGGTTCATAACAAGAAATGAGATGTAGATAAGAAGGAAAGTGAGATAGTTCGGATGATACTAAAAACCTTGAAGAAGAAGATCGACCATGAAAGACAAATGGTTATTAATGTATGAAGAGGGGATTTGTTTTGTTTTTTTTACTTCATTAGGGATAATTTTGCCACATTCCTCCCAACAAAATAAATTTCCACCATCAGAAACGAATCGACACTCCTCGATGAATGGATTTAAGAGTTATATTCTGCAAAAGTGAATTTAGAATAAAATTCATTATGTTCAATGAAATTTTCGATGATAAGTGAAAGTACTACAATTTAATAGTTATACATCTTCAATCTCTGTAATGAGATGAAAGTTACCCTAATCAAAATAAAAGTAATCTATTTACCCTTTATATCATATCTAAATTTTAGAATTTAAAGTAGATTATACATGACCTTGTTGTTGATGTAAAGAAATATAGTATTATCTATAGTATTATCTATATAAGGTTATGTTATTATTATTGCAAAAGAAGTTAAATACTCTTTTAGACCTTTCATCAAATAGTTAGGAGGCTTTCCTAAAAGAACTGTTGAAGGTCATAAAAAGGTCAAGCCATTTACAACTAACAAAGGAAGATAATCTTAAGGGGTTTGATCGTAAGGCAACTATAGGTTCTCTTCCGGAGGATAATAAGAAGGAGGATCCTATTATTGGAGAATTTTTTACAGCCACTAAAAAGAAATCCAACAGGAGCAAAAGGAAAGGCTCCAAAAACAAAATCATTTGAATTATGAAAATCATCGCATGGAATGTGAGGGGGATCAATTATCCTAAAAAGCTCTCAGCTCTAAGGGATTTTGTCTATAACACAAAGCCATGGATTTTTTTCTCTTTTCGAAACTAAAATCATATATGAAAACCTTAATCTATTGAATAAACTAGGATCAAGATGGAAATTTATATCCAATCATCAAGCCCATAAGTACAAGAGAATCATTATTGGATATGATCTTACTTTGGTGGATGTTCAGGTTTTTGTCACAGAGATGCAAGCCATTCACCTAAAATGTAAATTCCTTAATGTTGACATCTTTTCCTCTTTTTATCTATGGTGCTAATCATGTCATCCAGAGGAAATTAATATGGGAAAGCTTAATACAGTTACAGAAGATGGTCAATGGACCATGACTTTTATGTGGAGATTTAAATTCTACATTATATAGAACAGGGAAATTACAGTCTGAGAAACTTTTCATCTGACTTCAATGACTGTGTGGGTAAGCTAGAAATCTTTGACCTAAAGCCTCATTTCTATACCTGGAGTAATTAGCAGATAGGAAGATGGGCTTTGAGGAAAAAACTAGATTGGACATTGGTGAACAAAGCTTGGCTTACTCAGTTTCCTAATAGTGTAACTTCTTTCCTAGACCCCTTATTCTCAGACCATATGCCAATCTTCTTCATAACCAGGGCAGAAGAGGGACATTTAGTTTTAACAATTTATTGATCGATAATGAGGGGTTCTTCAAGGCTCTATAAAAAGGTTTAGAGGCAACGGTTGTAGGTACACAACAATTTGTTTGTATTCAGAAGCTTAAAGCTATCAAAAGGGAGATGAAAATCTTAATGAGTAGTAGATCTTCCACCACTCAGTAATCAGTTGCCAAAGCTAGGGAGGAACTAGAAATTGTCCAACATAACCTTAATGAGTAGTAGATCTTCCACCACTCAGTACCGAGAAGACTCTTTTGATGTCTTATCTTTCTAAAGCTAGTGATCATGACATTCTAATTGAATAAAGGGCCAAAGTCAATTGCTAAAAGATGGTGAACGTTGCTTAAAATTCTTTTTCAACCCTGTCTTAGCCAGGAGAAATGCAAACAGAATCTACTCATTAAAGTTACAAGATGCGGAGGAAATTTCTAAACAAGAAGACCTTCTAAAAGAAGTGAAGAGATTCTTCAAGAGGTTCTACGACTCTTCACAGAACCAAGCTACTACAATCACTCTTTAATCCTTTATTCATAAAAAGATCTCTCAGAAACAAGCTAAAGCTCTCGTTAAACCAGTGGAAGAGAAAGAAATAAAATAGGTACTGTTTTAGATGCACGTGGCAAATCTATTGAATTACTAATGTCAACCCTTTCTTTATTTAAAGATCTCTCAGGTTTGGAGATTAACTTTACAAAAAGTCAGTACATTCTAACTGCTGGTACTAATACAATGGAAAACAGTATCTCCATAATCACAGGGATGAGCAGGAAGCCAGCTCCTCTATCCTAATTGGGTCTTCTCATCACCATAAAAAGAATTCAATTTTTGGAATGCCTTTCCTTGATAGATAAGATACAGAGAAGATTGAGAATGTGGTATAACTGGGTGCTATTTTTTGGAGGGAGATTGCAACTTATCAAATATGTATTGAATTCCCTTCATATATACTAGTCCTCCAACATATCTTTAGCTAAAGGGGTTATCAAAACTATTGAGAAGCTTTTTAGAAGATTCCTGTAGGGGAACTTAAATTTGGATAGTCATTTTGCTAAGGTTAAATGGCAAGAAGTTTGCAAAAGGAAAGAAGAAGGGGGATTAGTTTTGATTCCTATTGCCTCCTTTAATAGATCAACATTGATTAAGAACCTTTGGAATATCCTATTAGAAAAGAAATCTCTTTGGATTTGATGGTTTCATAGCTATATTCTAAAAGGTTCTAGTATTTGGTCTATTCCTATAAAACCCTCTTTCTCTTGGCCCTTAACCCAGCTCTTAAAGCTTAGACATATTCTTGAACCTTTGGTCTCTTATAAGATTGGAAATGGAGATAAGGATTACTTATGGTTTAATAATAGAATAGGCAAAGGATCCTTAATTAGATATCCTCAGGCTCTTCAACTTTGGAATGGATTTCCTATCAAGGCGAAGGTTAAATCCATCTTATTAAGAGGTCAATGGAACATCCCATCGAAGCGGCAGTATCTTACTCCAAATTATCAACCAAACCTAGATAGAGAGGACACTTTACAATGTCTTAACCTGCCTCCAATCACCTTTAACATTGCAAGATGTAAGAAGTGGTGGAACCGGAACAACACAGGGCAGATATGGTTTCCTATTGTCTGGCACAAGTCACTTATGCCTAGTTACTTTATTCTCTTATGGCTTACGGTGCTAATCAAGCTAAGCACTATAGACATAATGCATTTAGTTACTACCAATCCAGTTTGTGTTCTATGTGAGACAGAGGCAGAATCAAGGGATCATATTTTCGTTAAATTCCCCTTCTCACAGTTTATATGGGAGCGGATCAAGGAATTGAGTCTTGTTTCTAATACAGGTACAACATTCATGGAAGCACTTGATTGGCTTCTGAAGCTGAACCATACTCTTAAATATAACGAGTACATATATATCATCTCCTTCGCCTCCTCCATCAAGGAGATTTAGCGAGAAAGAAACAATAGAAGATTTCATAATACCATTTGTACTAGAAAGGAGGTTCTCAACTGTCTGATTGGTGGAATCAGAGAGAAAATTCTCTATTTTTTCTAGGTCAAAAAGGATATACCCTAATCTAGCCTCATAATAGAGAATCAATTA
>JANZLC010000008.1:11023817-11034185 GCA_026413385.1 Erythroxylum gracilipes | reverse complement strand
AAATTTTTGTGGGTTTCTGAGTTTTGGATCTGCGAGTTGAGATCTTGTGAAGTCTGAAAGGCCGAAGGGAAGCTGTGGGATATACCCTAATCTAGCCTCATCATAGAGAATCAATTATTAATATAGAGCAGGAGTAAAATAAATATGGAAGAATTAAGGTACCTGTGAAGCCCATGCTCATCTGATGTAACTGTTGACATCGTGCTTAACGCGAGTAGCCCGATCTAAAAGTGCAAATTGGTCCAAGTGAACACTGGAAGCACCATCAACTGTAAAGGAACATCAAAAGCAACATTAGCTGTAGAGCTGCATCAACTGTAAAGCTTCATCGGCTGTAGAGTTGCATCCGGATCAAAGACCGCTGGACACTTTACCCTAGTTTGGTAGGGTTTGGCAAAGAGGGGAAAGATGTGATCTAAGTTTACCCTTTTTGCCAAATGATTTTTTCCCTTATTTAAACGTAGAAGCATTGGCTTTAAATGTCACCGTTTGTGGTTGGTTTAAAGGCCCTTCTTGAAATGTCATCATTTCGTTGTATATGTTGGAGTTGGCCTACATATCTGTAAACAAACTGATTATTATCTAATATAATTTGTTTTAACTTCTAAAAAAACAAAGGAAGATAATAAATCATCTTGGAAACACAAAAACAAACACAATCCATGCACCATATGCAAAAATAAAAAAGAACTCACAATAAACAGCTAAACATTCATTGAAAAAAGAGCACAAGATGGAGGGTTTGCAAAGTGTAAACATTTATTGAAAACAGAGCACAAGAATGAGGGTTTGCAAAGAGAAAGTACTACAGTTTAGTACTTACACATCTTTAATTAGTCACAATGAAGCATAGCAGTGGTAATTTTTACGCAGATACTTAAAACTGCATCACAATAAACAGAAGGACAAAGAAGACATGAAAAGCATATCACAACAACCCAAAGATTGAAAGGAGAATAGAACTGAAAATATATAAGGTGGACGACTTACTTGGATAGACGGTTAATCGAAGACGACCACAATAGAAGATGAAGATTCACCATGCGTGAGGCTTCTTCAAAAATTGCCAAAACCAGAGGAGAATAGATGAAAATGATGAATAGTCAAAGACAAAGATGACTTTATCTTTACCTTCAATTTCATGTTAATAACCTAATAAGGAATGACGCCGTTTGTTGTACAATAAAACAACGGTGTTTGTTGTACAAATAATGACGTCATTTGTTAGACGGTGAATGAAAATGAATGTTAACAATGAACACAAAAACGATGTTGTTTGTAGTTAACATAAGCATTGTTGTTTTTGATAAAGTCGAAAGAAATATACCATTTACTGATATATTAATTTATGTTTATGATATATTAAAAATATTTGGCAAAAATTAGTAAAATAGTGAAAAAGTGTAGCATTGGTGATGCTTTCAAATATTGGTCGTCAAAAGTAACATTTTGCGACATTTTGTGATATCGTCACTAAATAGATGGAAAAATTAGGCGAAGAAAAAAGTTGTCACGTTCATACAAACTTTGACGATTTTTAAATTGGTCGTTAAATATGCAATGTCATTTTCTTTTGGCGACAAATACATTATTCGTCATGAAATATTTGGACTTAAAAAAAATTTAAGCTGAGACGAGGTCGTTTCTTCAATGCCAAATGATGTTGTCTCAACTTCTATTAAATCAAAAACATCGAGGTCACCCCCAAATTTTTCTCTCTCTTGCGCCTGCTTTTGCCTTTTTCCTCTCTACCATGTTGGTTTGTCATCATTTTCTCTTCTCCTCACTGATGTTTGTGTAGTTTTGTCTTCTCTAGTCGCCATCCTCCTGTCCTTCGGTCGAGGTTAGTCATTCAACACTTGTTCAAGGTTAGTGTTGGTATTTTAAGAGAAAATACCTGACAGTCTGCGATGGTTTTGGAGTGTTTTTATGTTTGTTTTGATAATGTGTGGTGCATTTGGCTTTGCAATGTATTACAGTACATTTAAGAAGGAATAAGACATAATATTCTTAGGTGATTTGGGAATAATATTTCATGCCTTTGAAGTGTTCAAAGAAAGTTCATAGTGGTATGTGTAAGACTTCCTTTTTTAGTTTTTAATGCATTGCTTTTGATTCACCTTGAAGTGGCCAAAGAGGAAGATGCATGGATGATGAATGCCTTCCTTTTTTGTTTTTCATATTTCCTATTTCACTGAAAATTTGTACATCATAGTGATGCCCCGACACTTGAGGAATCTTTAGTAGTTATGTCCTAAAGTTGATGTCCTTTAGGAATGGATGGTTAGTAAATAAGAATGGAACTGTTAGATATTATGGAAAAATTGATTGTGAATATGCGTACAATTGTAAATATTGTAATATATATAATGGAAAAAGTTGTTGCTTTATAACTATTTTGTTATGATTTTTATCTAGTTGATATATACTTTAATTTTGTATATTTATTTAAAGAATTAAAGTATGCAGGAGAATAGAGACTTAAGCAAATTTTCAGCATTAATTTGTAAAGTTTGATATAAGAGAATTTTTGGTTAAATAAAAATTATTTTTATTTAGTTATTCTCATTGCCAATTTAAATAGACTTAGATATAAAATCCAATTAAATTTACTTAGATTCAAATAATAAAATTATATTATTTTAATACTTAATTGGGTGTTATGTTTTATAAAACATAAATAAATAGTTTTAGAAATTTTGACACCAAAATAACAATTAATCTTATAAAATGTAATTATAAGAAAATTTAATTTTCTCTCTAATCCTAATTAAAATTTTGAATTCATAAAGTAATACTTTATGATCTTTAGAAATGCATATAATGAGGTCTTTTGAAAATTTGCTACTTATATAGCCAAAAATTAATAATTTTAGTATGTTATTAACAATATTTCATATTTTATGTGAAATTTAGTATATTATTAACAACAAAATTGTACTCAAATTTATGTTAATATTGAAAAGAAGAAGAGCAATTGTGTTATATTAAATATGAAATTCCCTTGTTTTGCAGGCTTTGTTTTGTGTTCAAAAGCTCAATAATCATCCGACGACCTCCTTCTCTATAGTTTGCGGTTGTCGGTCCATCCAAGTAAGCCGTCCAACTAATGTCTCCAATATGTTTTGCTTTACTAGTTGGAGTATTTGTGATAAAATTTTTTGGTTATTGCACATGAGTTCTTGTTTTTGTGTTGTTGTTTGCAATATTCTGAATATCATTGATGATAACGTAAAATTCTGATTCAATCCGAAAGACTCTAATTAATAGTAACTTTTATTGTCACGTAATAATTGAACAAGGATTGTATTTAATTCGGGTATTGTTTGAAACATTAAGGCATAATAAACCTTTTGGATGGTATATAGACTGGAAACTGGTGATGTAGCTCTAATGAGGCTATAGGTGAAAATTTTCACGAGCCTAGGAGTGATATTGTAACACTTAAATACCCCCTAAAAGTATATATGAATGCCACACAAAACAGACCTAAACATATCAAGATATTCTAGAAATTCCTTGAAAATAAGGCAACACATTTCACATTCATAATTGTTGAGTTACATATAGAACATATTATACATATAATACTTATCAAAATACATGCCTTAAACATAATCCATCCTGTAATAAGGTTATATACATGCTTTACATACAAATCCGTCCTATAATAAGGTTATTACAAATCATTAAACAAAATAAAAACAGTTTCATATTGTCATATACAACTAAAAAACGAACTCAAATATTCATCTTGTTGAAACAAAACACATCCTCCTTAGGCCACTACGGTTGTCCCAACCTTAAGTCTTCTTATTAGAACCGACATGGAGGCAAAACCACCGTGCTAAGCATATAGCTTAGTAGAGAAAAACTAAAGAAGATACATAATGGGAACTGTTTCTAACAGTCGTCTAACAATCATATGTACTGAATCATGTCATCACAAGCAGTCTTTAATTGTTCAAATTAAAATGTAATCCAAACTTTATTCTCATCAGAACATAATATAACATATCAGAACAGGAAATACTAAGCAGAGTTAACATCTTATAACAGAACATCATTACTTCAGAACATAATATACAAGTCTCAGAACAGGATATATAATTGTGTTAGAATAGAACAGAACTTGTATCAAATCAGAATATATCTTGTGCCAAATCAGAACTTCTCTTATATCAGATCAAAGCTTATCTTGTATCTGATCAGAACATATATCAAAACATAAGAAAAATTAGCCTGCTTGTCCTTTTTACAGAAGTAGGTAATGGGACCAAAACAGAAGATACCTATGTTTGGTATCTGAAACAAAAGAGACTTAAGTCTCTGAGACAGAAGACACAAAAGTGTCTAAAATTAGAAGACACCGAAGTGTCTGGCATAGAAGACTCCAAAGTGTCTAGTTACAGAAGACACCTTAGTGTCTAGTTATAGAAGACATGTTAGTGTGTGGTTACAGAAGCAGCTGCAGACCCTTCTAGGCATGCCTATTTACCCACGACTAAGACTTGGCAGTTTTAAAACAAAACATTTCGGATTTCAGAATTACATGTAAATGATGTAGTGCATAACATAAGACTTTATTCATTTGATCAAACTTAACATGCCTTATAAATACAAGCATGTGCATTAATGCATCAATAAATGTATTGAGTCATCACACATTATATATATTCACACAATTAGAAAGCACTTCCAATACAATCCCAAATTATCAAACTCCTCGAATAATTGATAGTCTGAAATTATCACAATATCATAATTCCATGACAGTGAAATAATGCATAAGTATGAATTCATTTCCTTATGCTCAAATTGAACTCATTCATTCTCACTTGAACAAACTTATCATGCCTTATAATCATAAGCATTTGTAATAATGCACCAATGAATACATTAAGTAATTACATTTTACTTGTATTCACACAAGTTCCCAATTCACAAACATTCATAACTAACACATTACTCTTGTTCTTTAAATCACATTAGCATTCATAAGTAAACTTCATTCCTTTAACAACTTATAAGTTACAAAATTAGATACTTTGTTATCAAATAACACCATCCTTATGTTATTACCTCAATTAATAATTCAAACCTATTCAACCTTTAATCAACTTATTCCACATCAAACTAGGTTCCTTTTCAACTTAAATTGAGTCCAATTAAACCATTGCAAAGTACCTTAACCTTATATAGTCCAATAATTGCCCAAAACCAACTTTTTTCTTCCTAATTACTTCCCACGCCCTTGGGAATGAGCCATATAAATCCCACGATCATGGGATGAGTGAACTGAAGGTTCGCTTACCCACAGCCTTCAATTTGCTTCCTAATTTAACTCCTTCATGCTCCATTCAACACACCTTCACCAAAGTCCATTAATTTCACTTCAATTCTACCTTATTTATGCTTCAATCCCTTATCAAAGTCATGTCCAAATCCAATTCAAAAATCATTCATTAGACAACTCACAAATCATTATCTTACATGCATCAAAATCTAAAGCAAAAGCTATCAAACAAGTATCATGTTCCAGACCTCAATTCATCATCAACTCAATACATATTCTATCCAATTAAAGCATCATATAATTCATATTACAACATGCTATCAAGTTTAGAATTCCCTTACTTGTTTAGCTTCAAAGAACAAGCCAAACTAGCCTCCCAAGCAACATGCACAATTCCAAAATCCAAGTGAATTTAAGATACTCTTAACACCAAAAGATAGCAACATGTGGTAACTTTCTTGATGTAATATCTTGCAAGAGCTCTAAGTGAAATTGAAGAAAAATTCAGAGCTAAGAGAGGGTGGATGGTTTCAATGGAGATGCCAAAATGAAGGCTGCAGAAACTTCTTACAAGCTTAACACCTAAGTTGCTAGGTGTCACTCTCATAGCATGGCATTTGTCATAATTGCATGTGTCCCATTTGTCCACCACATAAGCCACCAAATGTCTCAATTATATTAGGCCACTTGTTACTCACTTATTGATGCCACTTCTCAATTTATTAACCATGTCATTTGTCACTTAATTTTCCATGCCAAATGTCACTAATTCATAGGTTTAATCATTCAAATTTCCATGTACCAACTTATCATGCGACTTGAAAATTTTCCTAGTCCAAATGTATATTTTAATACATCAATTCTCTAATAGTAACAATTAATTTCAAGTTACTAATTATGGTCCATCAAGCTAAAATTTAAGATCAAACCA
Organism: Erythroxylum gracilipes; assembly: GCA_026413385.1. Classification (NCBI taxonomy): domain Eukaryota; kingdom Viridiplantae; phylum Streptophyta; class Magnoliopsida; order Malpighiales; family Erythroxylaceae; genus Erythroxylum; species Erythroxylum gracilipes. The sequence goes on along the minus strand of JANZLC010000008.1, from coordinate 11,027,958 downwards.
AAATTCAAGACATATACAATTCACAATCATATCACAATTTCAACACCTATCACATTTACTTTCATGAACATTAAACATTTCTCCTAGCGTGTAATTTAGGGCCTTACAGATATCGAGAACTTACTTTCTCGATTCACAGGTGTAAACAAAGCCACGTACCTTACTATTTTTTTTAGTTGTAACTTTATCAACAAACTTCAATCCGAAAGACTCTAATTAGTGTTAACTTTTATTGTCACGTAACAATTAAAAAAGGAAAACTGGTGATGTAGCTCCAATGAGGCTTATAGGTGAAAATTTCCAAAAGCTTAGGATCAACAACGAGAACTTGGTTTCTCGATTCACAAGTATAAACAACGTCACGTACCTTACTATTTTTTAGTTGTAACTTTGTCAACAAACTTCAATCTAAAAGACTCTAATTACTCATAACTTTTATTTTCACGTAACAATTGAACGAGGACTGCATTTAATTCGCTTATTAGCTTTTTATTATATAACGACATGGATAAAAGTTGGATGTCTCATCGAAAATGATCCACTAAATACATAGAAGTTGAGAGTTTTATGTAATTTGTACAACATCAAATAGGTGATGAATGTCATGTTCGTTATCCACGCAACGATTGCTTAAATGTTGACTTTCAAAGTCAAGATATAGTATATAATCACTTGCCAATTTGAGGCATAAATAAATTCTATAGTCTATGGCTTTATCATGGAGAATGTAAGGAAGCTAGACGATTATGGGAATTATATGGAGATTATGAATGAAAGAGGTATGCCTAATATAATTGGTAGTATTACCAAAGATAATTTTGGGAAGTTATTGAAAGTTGCTCAAGAAGAATTATATCCAGGGTGCTCAAATTTCTCACAACTATCTTTTATTGTCAAGTTGTTGCATTTGAAGGTTTATAATAAATGGAGTAATAATTCTTTTGACATGTTAATTGACTTATTAAACGATGCATTACCTGTTGGACACAAATTGTCGAAATCTTACTATGATACAAGGAAATTGTTAAGGGACCTTGGATTAGGATATAGTTCAATTCATACATGTAAGTATGATTGTGTTTTATTTTGTAAGGAAAGTAAAGATGTTCAAGAGTGTCCAATTTGTGGTACATCAAGGTGGCAAGTGAATGATGGGAGAGGGAAAAAGATATCGAATAAAATCCTTCGATACTTTCCTATTAAACCACGACTACGAAGACTTTTTATGTCAAATAAAACAGCCATAGATATGAGGTGGCATAAAGAGAAACACATTGATTATGACATTATGTGTCATCCAGCTGACTCAATGACATGGAAAGAATTTGATAGAAAGTTTCTATGGTTTGCACAGGATTGTCATAATGTTCAACTTGGATTGGCCTCATATGGATTTGTTAAGTCAAAAGGACTTTACGATTAATAATTTTGATGAAGATCAAATAATAATAAAAGAAGAAAGTAAGATGAATCGCAGAGATATCAAGACGAAATGAAGCAAGAAATGAGACAGAAGAAATGAGGCGGAAGAAATGAGACTGAAGCAAAATGAGATGGAAGAAAATGAGATGGAAGAAATGAGACGGAACAAAATGAGACGGAAGGAAAATGAGACGGAAGAAATGAGACGGAACAAAATGAGACAGAACAAAATGAGACGGAATAAAGGAGACGGAAGCAAAACGAGACAAAGAAATGAGACAGAAGAATAATGAGACGGAAACAGAAAGCAAATATGAGACGATAGAAAAATGAGACGAAAGCGGAAAGCAGAAATAAGACAAAAGAAACGAAGACGAAGACCCGATACCACGTCAGATGATTAATCAGTTTGAGTTAGTTACATAACTCAGCTGAATAACTATTTCCTCAAAGATTAAGAAATAAGAAGAAAAAAGCAGTTATCAAGAAGAGGTTGAAGACAAAGGCTATAAATACGAGTCAAAGTCAAAGACTGCAGAAGTTAGTGAATTTTACAAGAGCTAGAGATTTTAACGTTAGAAATATTATTCATTGTGCTAAATTCTAGAGTTACTATTGTCTGTAACAAAGCTCGAAACATCTTTCAGTAGAAAGAAAAGAAGCTGATAGCCTGAAGAGGCTAAGTAAGAAAAGAATACTTGCTGTAAGAGACCTAAAGAGGCTCGGTGAAAAGAATACTTGTATTTTTTAGAAGTATAGTGAAATCTTATAAAGGATTCTAACAACTAGACGTAGCCCACGGTTTGAGGTAAACCAGTATAAATCTGCTATGTCGATTCTAACTCTCAACTCCCAACTTTTACTATTATTGTTTTGTACAAGTACTTTGAAGCGAATTGCAATACTTCGTGATATGTTTATTCAATAGTTCTGAAAAAGCAAGTTTTCAAAAGAAGTTTTCAAAAAGGGGATTTTATTAAAAAAAGGATACACAATTCAACTCCCCCTTCTTGTGTGTTTTGTATATCAAATATAAAGTCTATACTAACGTGTGATTTACTTCAATTGGTATTAGAGCTCGGTGTCCAAGAACCACCGTAACAAAGTGTGGATAAAGATCTATGGTAGAATCACACATATATATAGCTAAAGGCGCCTCCATCACTAGACCTCATGCGTTCAATGGAGAAGACTACCATTACTGGAAAGACAAGATCTGGCTCTTCATTGAATCTACTCATATCGATCTTTGGGAAATAATAATAAATGGACCGTATATACCAGTAAATGAAGAAGAAAATGCTATTCCACAAATCAAATGGTCTGCAGATCAAAAAGCGAGATTCCAATTGAATTCGAAGGCCAAGTTCTTTTTAAGTTGTGCCCTAAGCAGAAGTGAGTACGATAAAGTCCACGGATGCGACACTGCAAAGGAGATGTGGGATACGTTATCCATTGCACACGAAGGTACCAATCAAGTAAAGGAATCCAAGATAAGCATTCTTGTACACCAGTATGAGCTGTTTAAGATGAAGGATGAAGAGTCTATCGATCAGATGTTTGGAAGATTTCAAACTATCATCAATGGACTTAAAGCTCTCGCCAGAACTTACGACAATCAAGATCACGTTCGAAAGATCCTCAGAAGTCTACCAAAGAGATAGAGACCAAAAGTCACAATTGTACAAGAAGCCAAGGATTTGAGCGTGTTGAAGCTTGATGAATTGCTTGGATCCCTGAAGATATATGAAGTTGAACTTGATGCAGAAGATAAGCCCAGACGAGATAAATCCATAGCATTGAAGGCCGGACAGAAGAATCATAAGAATCGAAGGAAGAGGAGTTCATCGTCAAAAGCGCTGAAGATTGAGGAAGTCAAGAATGACGACTCCAGTGAATCAAACCAAGATTCGAGCGAAGAAGATGATGAACTATCCTTTATCTCGAGGAAGATCAAACGCATGTGGAAGAAAAAGGCAAAAGGGAACAAAGAGTCCTCCTTCAAGAAGAATAGTAAAGATGAAGGGAAGAATGAAAAAACATTCGTTATATGCTATGAATGCAATAAACCGGGACACTACAAGTTCGAATGTCCATTGCTGAAAAGAAAGCCAAAGAAGAGTAGAGAAGGCAAGAAAGGCATGATAACCTGGGAAGATCTAGATTCATCCAAATCAGATACTGACTCAGAGGCATTGGAACAAGCAAATATTTTCTTGGTAGCCGAAGGGGAAAGTGATGAGAAGGTAACCTCAAAATTTTATGAATTACAAGATGCATACTCAGAATTATTAGAAGATTCTCATGAAATTCTGAAGCAGTATAAGCTATTAAAGAAGAAGTACGTAGAAAACTTGAAAAACACGCAAGTGTCAGAAAAGGAGAACGTCTGCTTAAAGAAATAAGTAGACGATATGAAGCAAAAGGTAGTTGTAGATAGATCTGAGGAGATCAATCAGCTGAAGCAAAGGATTAACAGTATTTCAGCAGATCTCTTAACATTTACAGAGAGTACGAGAAAAATGAATGTCATGTTAGGGAAATACAGACACCCTTATGATAAAACTAGATTAGGGTTTACTAAAAACCATACTCAGCATAAAAACAATTATGCTCCGTATAGGAAGAAATTTCATCAGTTGCATCATCATCATACTATGAATTATGTTAGAACTAACCCCAAAGGACCCAAGAAAATCTAGGTACCTAAGAGACAAAT
>JANZLC010000008.1:11005145-11016219 GCA_026413385.1 Erythroxylum gracilipes | reverse complement strand
CCATGAATGCATGCCAAGATCTAAATAGAAATCATAAAACGTACCAAATTTCTTTACTATTCTAACCCCTAAAATGGGGCGTTACATCTAGTGTGTCGATTCTAACTCTCAACTCTCAACTTTTACTCTTATTGTTTTGTATAAGTACTTTGAAGCGAATTGCAATACTTCGTGATACGTTTATTCAATAGTTCTAAAAAAGCAAGTTTTCAAAAGAAGTTTTCAAAAAGGGGATTTTATTAAAAAAAAGGATACACAATTTAACCCCCTCTTCTTGTGCGTTTTGTAAATCGAAAATAAAGTCTATACTAATGTGTGGTTTACTTCAGGATTTAATCCTTTCGGAAATACAAGTACTTCATACAATATGTGGTCGGTAATTCTAGTACCATACAATTTACCTCCATATAAGTGTATGAAGGAGCCTTTAATGTTATTGTCTTTGCTTTTTCCAAGGCTTACTGCTCCTGGTAAGGATATCGATGTCGACATGCAACCATTAATTAATGACTTAAACGATCTATAGGAATTTGGAATACAAACTTTTGATGTTGTTCAAAGTGAAATATTTAGAATTCATGTCGTTGTTTTGTGGACTACTTGGAACATGGGCATAGATGGCAAAGAAGTAAATTGTTTAATGATAAAGCAAAATTGGATGAAGCTCCGTTGTAGTTGTCTGGTGATGACAATGTTTACCAGCTATCTCATTTAGGTGACATTACACTTGGGAAACACCTAAGTAATAGAAAGAGAAAGAGAAATGATGTTGAACTCATTTGGACAAAACAAAAGCATATTTTTCAATTTGGCATATTAGAAGGAATTACTTTTGAGGCATAATCTTAATGTGATGTATATTGAGAAAAATATTTGTGAGAATATTTTAGGAACTGTGATGGGAATTGATGGGAAATCGAAAGATACAATTAAGGCTAGACTTAACTTGGAAGACATGAATATTAGAAAAGACTTGCATTTGAAAAAAAAAGAGATGATGGGTCATACATTATTCCCCCTACTTGTTACCATATGTCAAAAAGGAAGAAACAATCTTTCTATCAGTTTCTCCAATCAGTGAAGTTTTCTGATAGGTATGCATCAAATATAGGTAGTTGTGGAAATGTTAAAGAGGGAAAATTATTAGGGTAGAAAAGTCATGATTATTATGAAATTTTGCAACGATTACTTCCTGTTAGAATACGTGGGTGTTTGTCGAAGGATGTATCCGTAACTTCAAGTCAATTAGGAGAGTTTTTTAAGAAATTATATTGCAAGACACTTAAAGTTGAAGAGCTTGACTAAATGAAAAAAGACATAGCGTTGATTCTATGCAAACTTGAACTATTATTCCCCCCATCTTTTTTTGATGTTATGGTTCATTTGGCAATTCACTTACCATATGAAGCAAAACTCTGCAAATCGGTTCAATTTTGATGGATGTTCTCGATTGAAAGATAATTCATATTAACTTTTACATTTTTCAAAGTTATTTGTTATTAACAATTCCTAATATTTTAAAGTTCTTATTCAGGTTTTTATGCTCTCTTAAGCATTATGTACATAATAGAGCTCAACCTGAAGGGTCTATTATAGAGGCTTATATAGCAAATGAATGCTTGACATTTTGTTCAATGTACTTAAGTGATGTGGAGACAAGATTTAATAGACCAAAACGTAACTTTGATTTGATGAAGAGGGTGGGTTGTCAATTTTCTCCCAAAAAGTATGGCCACTTAGTGTGGGTAAATATATGAAGTTAGCTGAAGACAAATTCCAAATCACCCATTGATATATTTTGAACAATTGCGAGAAAGTTGATATATATATGAAGTACGTATATTCTTTTTGATTCAAACAATCCTATTAGAAATTTTTCATTGAATCTCATTTTTTTACAATCATTTACTTTTTTAAATAGAGAGCACAAAGAGTCTATTCGCAACAAAAGGATTATTAATGTTAAAGAAAGACATAAGCTGAAGTTTGTATCATGGTTTAGAAATCAAGTAAGTTACATATTGATTGTATATTATGAACATATGACAATTTATATGTCAGAATAACTTCTCATTTCATTTTGTCATACAGATGATACGGTATGCCAAACTATATAATGTTATTGTCGCTTATTGGATGTTATACTGTATCATCTCTATGACAAAATTAATATAACCGTAACATACAATAAGCGACAATAGCATTATATAGTTTGGCATGTGGGCCTCATATTTGTGGGAAAAAATATACATGTTACATTATTAATGGGGTGAGATTTCATATACAAGATCAAGATAGTCAACTTATAAGCCAAAATTATGGGGTTGTTATTGAGGGATGTCATGGCGACCATTTTATTGACTTCTACGGTGTCATCTCTGAAATAATAAATTTGCACTATATCAAGGATAAGAATGTTGTTATATTTAAGTGCAAATGGTTTAATCTTACTGACATGAAAATGAATGGGAATATTACTAGCATCAATGTTAGGAAGACATGGTCTGATAATGATCCTTTTGTCTTTACAAGTCAAGTGAAGCAAGTTTTCTACCTCAGTGATACTGTATTGGGTAGCAATTGGAAGGTTGTTCAAAAGTTTCAACATTGAAATGTCTTCAATTTTTGTAAAAGGGATAATGGTCAATTCAATGAGGATGCAGATGAAGTTTATTAAAAGATTGGATTAGAGTTTAATAATGAAGCCATTAAAATTGAAGATGTAGATATATCATCATTCCATTGGAGAGATGTTGATCCCAGCATAGTATAACTGGATGAAGTCCAAGCTAATTTTATTGTACAAACATATGAAGACTATACTCAGGATGAATTAAATGATAATGATGATACTTAGGCCGAATATATTAGTGATGAAGAATCCAATGATAATGTAATTAATGATGATGATTTTCAAAATCTTGATCATGATGATTAAAAGTAAACAAATTGTTTATATTGTTTGAAATGTTATGTTCATATTTGACTTATGCTGTTAATGTTTAACTTATGTTTATTAAGGATGAATCAATGCATATTATTGATGTTTTACTTATGTTTATACAAAATGTTGGTGTTTGATTTATATTTATGTCAAATATTTAGTTTTGACTTGGGTTTGACTAATATTCAAGTGGAATTTTGATGTTTGAGTAAAGATTATGCATTATGTTGACATTTCATTTATAGATATTCAATTTAATAGGACCTGGTAGAAACAAGGAAAAAATAGAGGTAACTACCGAAGATGTTCCTCCCCTACAATAACCAAATCAATCTAGCCCTATCGATTAACAACCATCGATATCATCCTCTAATGAAGCCAGTTAGCAACAACTTATATCTACCTCAACTAGTATTGAGGGATCTTTAGGTTTGTTATTATTAACTAACTATATTTACAGTTATGTTCAAATATATATTTACATGTTTAATATGTTTTTCTTATCATTATTCTTTTATTGTCAGGTTTCAATACCAACATAAGAAAAATAGGTAGAGGTATCACTAAAGGATCTGAGTTGCAACACATGAATGTTGCAATAAAGAGCAAATTGTCTGTACATATTGACCCTACACAACGTCGTCCTATTGATAAGATCCAATCAGCAAAATTGTTCGGTGAGTTGAGAGTCATTGTTAGGAATGAATTGCCATGCCTTCAGCATGTCAGGCAGTTGAAGGAAGACAATTTGCTACATAATGCTTTGGACAAAGTTTCAGTAATTTTTTAATTCATTTTATTATATGCATTACAGTTTTACTTATTTAAAGGGTAAGTTAACTTATACGTCTTATTCACAAATAAAGTTTAATATCGTCAATATGTCAACATCTAAAACCCTGAAGTTTCAAGCAGTGTCAGTTCATTATTGAAACAAAAAGCAAAGGATCATCGTTATCGACTTCATAAATACTACAAGTCTTTTCCTTTGGATGAGGAGGCAAGGAGACATGTTCCAGAATGGGTGACTTCGAAAAATTGGAGTGAAATATGTGATTATTGGGCCTCTGCGAAGGTTAGCATTTTTCTTCTTTCTCTTCATATTTTCTTCCATTAATTTTGTTTTTGCATTTAATGACTATTTCTTCTCTTTATTTAAGAAAAGTGTGAGAAAGTCAAGGTTAACAGAGCAAAAATGAAAGTTCCTCAAAAAACCGGCTCCAAATCATTTGTTGTCATACAACAAGAATTTGTAAGTGTAATGTTTAGAAGTTATTATTGTATTAGTTAATACAATATCATCTAATGTGTTCCAATTTTTTTTATTCATATAACAAAGTCAAACTCAACTCCATGGATAAGAGTGCGATAAGATCACACTTTACAAACTAACACATAATAAGGAATGTGAAGGTTGGACATTTGAGGAGGCGTAAAATAATTATGTAAGGATAAAAATTTTAATTTTAAAGTTTATTTATTTATGTACTGATAAGTAATAATATTTGAATTACATCTCGATTTTGTATTTTAAATTGTAGGACAAGATGCAGGAATTATTGCAGAGATCGTTGTCTGCACGACCAGTATATGTAACGACGCTTCAAGAGGAGAATCAGTCACTTAAGGCTCAATTACAATATAATGAAGAAAAGTTACATCGTATTTAATAAAAATTACAATGTAATGAGCAAAAACTAGACCGTACTGAAAGAGAGTTGACTAAGCTAGAAAAGATAGTCAAACAAATACTTAGGTCATAGTATGTCAGTAGTAATGACAATGAGGAGTCTTAGTTTGCAAAAAAAAATCTTAAGTTTTGTAATTAACATTTAATTACATGGTTTTGTATAAAATGCATTTCATTTTTAATTATGAAATATTTTATTTTATTTTATTATTTAAAGAATTTGTCACCAACAATAATTACAAGATGTGACTAAATTATAATTTAAACCATGTTAAAAACAACAATATAAATTAAAAATGTTGTTAATAATTATAATTATATATTAAATTGGTAATAAGGAGTTAAATTAAAAATAAACATTCGTCACTAAAAGATTTTAGCTATAAATATAAAACCGTCACCAAATATTTTTACCTACGCTTTCCAGAATGTCTCTAATAATATTTGACTATGCTTTAATTTTTGCAGCTAAATATATTCTGCTACCAAAATAAATCGTCAATAAAATTTATTATCTATGCCTACGTTAACGAAACTAATTATCTTTACCTACTAAAACTAAACATGACAATAAGTTATCTGCGACTACTTCTCATCTCGTCGCATATTCTTATTAGCGACAAAGTGATGATCGTAGCAAAACCTTTTTTGTGACGATTTCTTAAAAACGTCGCAAATAATTTTTTGCTACCGGGCTTTTGTGACCGTTTGGTTGATTTTTTTCGTCGCTAAAAACTTTTTGCGACGCTTTAGTTTTTTTAGCAACGTTATATTTCGTCGCAAAAACCCTTCTCTGTTGTAGTGATAAAATTTCCAATATAATTGCTTTTATATTTGCAGGACAATTGCATGATATCTCATACTTCAATTAATTGATTTAAATTCAATTAATTGAAGTGTATTCTACAAAAAGCGTTAACACAAGATTATTACGAAACTGTAATATATTTTATGATTGAATTTTAATAAAGTTATAGATGTAGATATTAATAAAAGTCAAACACAAAAAAAACTGCAAATTAATGAGTTAAATCTCTCTTCGTGATTGGATGGAGCTGAACAGACTTGAATTTAAATAAACAAACACCCTATCAATTTGTGAGGCTTATGTGGAGTAAACCTGAAGATAGAAAAATAGGCACAGAATCTCTTATTTTAATTCATTCATTTTATATTAGGTAGGTATGATTAGTTTATAAAAAGTAAAAATAATAAGTTAAAATATCCTATAATAAAATACATCATGAATATGCTCACGAGCTGCATCACATATACGGTCATGTGCAGCAAAGAAAAATAACAAGAACATGCAATAGCACAAACCTTTAATAGACCTGAAGTCCACGATGGAGAATATATGAATGGACATTGTATTTGTGGTTCTTTGAGAAAGAATGTCAAAGAAAGACATCCTTATCTAGTGGAGTTCAAAACTCAGGAAAAAAATAAAAACCTTTCCTGCTTTCCAAAGGAAAAAAGAAAAAAAAAAACGATGAGATTAAAGATATTGAATTGGTGCAAAGGAAATTGCATTATCTTACGTCACTTTTTACGTCATTCACCAAATCAATATAGAATTTGAAGCTCACCTACTTCAGCACACAAATTAAACATATGCGGATTTAAGAAAGTATATAATGCAGTGCAAAATACTTTATGTTCAAGATAGGATGTCAATGGGCCGCCATCGACCCACAGCTTAGGTAGCCCGTGGTTTGACCCGATCACGGCTTGACCGGCCCGACCCGACTTAACCTTATATATTTTTCTTAAAAAATTAAAAAATGATATCATTATTGACATTCCAATCGGGCCAAACAATTTTGGCTTATGGCCCGGCCAACTCGGGTTAAAATCATGTCAGGCTGGACCGGACCAAAATTAACATTCCTAATTGAAGAGCTTGTGAATTTGTATGTAATTTGAGGAAAGAGAGAATGAGTACATCTCCAATCCATACATTGCTCTCGGAAAATGTTGTTAGGAAATCGAAGCAGGATCTAATATCATGAAGAGTAGAATAATTATGAAATTATTTTTTATAATTTCCTAAAAGTCAAAATCATTAAAATTTTATAAAATGATTAACATACAAATTATAATAAAATATAATATTAATTCATACATTATTCCAAAGCTTAATCATTTTCTTGTCGTTTTTCTCAAACTATTTCTAAGATTAGCTCTTCTCAAATATCATAGCCACACAAGTATTAACGGTATCTATATAACGTATTAAGAGAACTCGACAATTGTTGTAGAGAAGGATAGACAAGGAGTGCTAACTTCCTTGGAGCCTAGCCTATTTATAATAGGTTTTGGACTTTTAATAATTTAATTAAAATTAAATTCTAATTTCAATTAAAATTTAATTAGAATTACAATTAATTATAATGAAATATTAATTAGATCCAAATAAGATCCAATATCTTATATTAGTCTTTATCTATTAAATATCTCATACTTATTGATAAAATTTCTCAAACTTTACAATCAAATTCAACTTGATTAAAACGCTTTTTCTCTCTTTAACTTATTGTTTACTCAAATATGTTGGCAATAGATATGAATTATAATCATAAATCATATCTAAGATTAGATAAATTAAATTCTTTTAATTTATCTTTAATTCTCTAATTAAATAATTTATTTTCATATATCAAGATTGACTTCTAACAATGTATTATGATCACCCAAATATTTAAGAAGTCAGAGTGATTTTGACTAAGCTTTTCGTGTATGATTTTTTGTATAATTAAATCCTTTTATCATACAATATTTTGATTAGACATAAAGCATGAAATTAATATCTACTCTACATTGAGTCCAATCATATTGATTATCCATCATTAGCAATTGATTCCATTAATGAAATTTAAAAACAATTTTTCAAGTGTCATACTACTTTGGTTAAGGATTTCTTAAACTAATGCTAACCGAGAATAATGAAACAGTCTTCCTAGTTTCTTTAAGGTGATGAATCCTGTATTGATCACTCAACTAACTTCATATAGTTCATAATATATCCAATGACTACTGATTGAGTTAACCTTGACTAACATAGGTCATAAGTGGTATCAAAGCATGGTAAGCTTTATATGAGACAACTTTAGAGATCTAAAGTCAAAGGATCACTGAGTAATGTTCCAAATGAAACTATTATATAGAGTTAGTTCATTAAACTTGTCCTTTAATAAGCATCTATATGTTTGTTTAAGTATCTTCACACTTTAATCTACAGGATCAACTATTTCCTTCATAAGGAAGAAATATAATGTGTGTTAGTCTTTTTACGCTCTATTAATGTCCAGTATCAATAGAATAATTTAAAGATAATACATAAATGCAATATGAATCTCACAATTATGATCTCATCATAATTTCATTTGCAATTTACATTTACTCTATAGACTTTATCATAGATATATAAATATGTACATGATAAAGAATGACTTTAAATAATTGTTACTAAATTACAACCAACTGATTGATTGTATGACATAATTCAATAATCTCTAATTTTCACTAAGTCAATCATTTAAATATCTTATATTATATCATCGATACTATTTGGATCGTGGTTCAGTAAAAGAATTGTACAAAATTGACTATAGTGAGTGCTTGTTTAAATCTTGTAATTTTTCTTCTCAATTACCATCATAAGTAACATAAATTTCCTAAATACATATTTGAATCTTTGATGAGACCTTAACTCCTTTGTATGCCCAATGACTTTAATGTTCCAATTGTTGGACCTGAACTTTTCTTAGAAGCTAGAACTATTAAATGAGAAACTTTGGTGATTAGTCATGAGAAAAGAACAAATGAATGAAAATTCTTGAATTAGAAATGATAGACAAGAGTAAAGTAGTGAATAAGAAATGTGGATAGATTCATATTTTGCTATGATGTTTTTGGTGGACGAGAGATTTTGAAATGAGAAGAATGAAGACGAAAGTTAGAAGTAAAATGAAAGCAAATATAAAGTTGAATATGTGTACTAAGTTAATGAAGGATGTGTATATATGTGTATGTTTTGCTATTAGTGTTCATGATTAATCATGGACTATAATTTCTTTATGGATGATATTGAATTGAAATGGAGTTAAGAATGAGGAGTGAATGAAGTAGAAAAGGTGATCTTGGTATGAGTTGTGTTAAGGAAAGATTGTGAGACAAAATGGGTGGTTGATCTGGAAAATGTTCACTGAGTATGCTTCAGTCTTTTAGCCACAACTTTTTCTCTAGCTATCCAAACGAGATGATTCTTAATTTTGATTAAACTAGAACCATATGGCTACATTTCTTATGAAGACATTGAATTTAAATTCAATTTTGAAGAATCTCAAAATTTGTCATGAAGTTGAGAACTAGGTGCAGTACATTAGTGGAGGAATGTAAAGTTCATGTTTTGACTTCAGGGGAAACTCTAGTTTGATGTAGATAGAATTAGGCAATGTTATCTTCTAGAAAGTTGTCGGTCTTTCTTTATTCTTTCCAGAGGTATATAGTATGAGAATTTTAAACATTTGAGTTGAAAGTTATGGTCTTTATATTAGAGATGTTTAGGAGTATAGATAGTATCATCTGTGATGACGTCATATCGTCTATGATGACATCATATTGTCTGTAAAAATGTATCGTCTATGATGACATCATATCATCTGTGATGAAATCATATCTTCTGTAAAATGTATCGTCTGTGACGATGTCATATCGTCTGTGATGACGTCATATTGTCTATGTTTGACCTTTTGCTTCTTCTATGTTTGACCTTCTGTATACTATCGTTTGGTCTATTTTTGACCTCACAAATGATAGAATTTGTCTTCTAGGTCTTCATGAAAGTTGTATACCTTGAAGTTATCTTTCCAATCATCTAAAGAACACCTTAATCCGATATCTTTAAGGAAAGTTATAGGAATTTTCTCAATCCTGTATTGTCTGATGATGTCATATCGTCTATTCCTATTTTTGGCCATCCAGATGATAGAATTTGTCTTCTAGATCTTCATTAAAGTTTTATATCTTAAAGTCCTCTTTCAAACCATTGAAAGAACACCTTAATCTGATATCTGTAAGGAAAGTTATGGCAATTTTCCCAATTCTATATTGTCTGATGATGTCACATCATCTATAAGTGACATCATATTGTCTGTTCCTATTTTTGACACTATAGATGATATAATTTGTCTTTTAGGTCTTCATAAAATTGTATATCTTGAAGGCCTCTTTCAAACTATCTAAAGAACACCCTAATCCGATGTCTGTAGGCAAAGTTATAGTAATTTTCTCAATCTTGTATCATCTGATGATGTCACATCGTCTATAAGTGACATCATATCGTCTGTTCCTATTTTTGACCCTATAGATGATTGATTTTGTCTATGAGTCTTTATGAAATTGTAGGTCTGGAAGTATTATTTTAAACTATCTAAGAATGATCATAATCCGACATCTTTATTAAAAGTTATTCCAATTGTCCCAAGACAGGTTCAATATGATTGAGGGCCAAACCTTGCTTGATTATTCTGGCCATAACCTTGTTATCCGACCTTTAATTGAAGTGAATCTTAGACCAATAGACTCCTAACACATTTCTTTTTACGTCTCCGTGAAAGTTTATCGCTTTAGGTTTTGACTCAAAAAATATTAATCTAATCAAAGTAAGGGTATCGATTGGAAGAGTATGAATTGGATATTTTACTGAATATACTTCAGTATTTTGATGATATCTTGATCTGTAGAACTCTAAATGAGATTATTCTTGTTTCAAAATAAATTAGAGACATAGATCTACAAATTTTCTAAAGGAAATGAATTTTAAATCAATCCCTAAGACTTTCAAATTCTGTATGGAAGTAAGGAATAGTGTATTGTTTTAATATAATAATAGTCCAAAAATGTTTAGGGCAATACTTTAGATTTCTGAACCAAATTGAATGATTTTGGTGTCATTAGAAACTTAAGAAAAGGGGAACTTTTTCTGAATTAAAGTGTTAAGGTTATAGAAATGTTCAAGGGTATTTGTGACAAGACACTTAAGCGCAAAAGACGTAAGGCATAAATGGAAGGGAAAATGGGACTTTTTGGACTCATTAAGGGCATAAAAGGAAGAAGAAATTGTGGTCTTGCATTTTAAGAAGAGAGAAGAATGAAAATTGAAGAGAAAAAGAAAGAGTCTCATAAAGAAGAGAGAGAAATGCAAAGAGAAGGAGATAAAGAAGGGAAAACAAGCTAGGGTTTCAATTGT
The DNA here is from genome assembly GCA_026413385.1 of Erythroxylum gracilipes. NCBI lineage: Eukaryota > Viridiplantae > Streptophyta > Magnoliopsida > Malpighiales > Erythroxylaceae > Erythroxylum > Erythroxylum gracilipes. Next base: position 11,005,332 of record JANZLC010000008.1, on the reverse strand, counting down.
GTTAGCCTTCAAGAGAGATTTTGAGGTTGTTCAAGAGGGGAAAAAGGTAGAGGAAGAGAAGAGCTTCCATTTGAGCCAAAAATCCCTTCATTTGGTGAAGAATGAAGGTAAGATCATTTTGAATCTTTTGAATTTTTGAAAAGATTTTAGTTCATGGAGTTTAGAAAATGTTTGGGTTTAAGTATTC
>JANZLC010000008.1:10992882-11005045 GCA_026413385.1 Erythroxylum gracilipes | reverse complement strand
TTTAACGAAAAGATAACACAATTCAAACCCCCCTTTCTTGTGTTGATTATCAGTTTACTAACGTGTGATTCACTTCATAAGGCCTATATAGAAGGTCATAATGGACATTTGATGTTTATTAGGAGTGGAAATTAGAAGAAGAAAAATAAAATGAAGAGGGAAAGAAGAGAGTGTTGTGGAAGAGAGGAAGAAAAGAGAGAAAAGCTAGGATTTTTGGATTCTTGAAGATTTTGAAGAATTTGAAGCATCAACAAGTAAGTATGAGTTTATTCCATCTTGTTTTGATTAGATGAAACCCAAATATATCTTATCATGTGTGAGAAGTTATTAGTGAATGCTATATTCCCTTTTATGGTTAACGATCAAAGATAGATTTTGATGTTTTGTTAATGATATTGGGTTGAAATGAGCTTGGAAATGAAGTAGAAGAGATATTTTAATGTTAGGATAGGTTATATTTGAAAGATGGGAAGTATATAGGTGATGAATGTTGGAAAAAAGTCTTCGGAATGAGTTTCTGGGAACGTTCGCCACGGCAAACTTCTGGCCTTGCCCGACGAACTCTTGATTCTGCCGCGGCGAAAACCGATTTTCCTACACAAACATGTTTGGTATTTTGAGCATATATTTTTCTATAGATGTCTAAATTAAGTTATTTTTGATTTAGTGTAAACTATAGACATAAGGATACAAATTTCATGAAGGAATAATGTCTAAATTCAGTCTCTATGAATCTTAAATTTTGGAGTGAATTTGAGTATAGAATTTTGTACCATGCATAAGGAAAGTCCGAAATTGTTTAGGTAGTAACTTTTCGATTATTCAACCAAATTGAAGGGAATTTTGGTTATTGTTTAAGAAAATAAAGTGAGGCAAGTTAGTCAAGAGGAGCATGAGGAAGGACACATTTGAGCAAGTAACAAGAAAGGATTTCAGGTGGGTTATAGTTTTATGATTAAGTAATAGGTCTTTAATGTTTTCTTTCAAATGATGGAAATAAATGATTTCAACTACTTCATGGACATGCTTTATAACTCTTTAAATGCTTTGAAAAATGTTATGTGTTTGTTATGAGCTTATTGTGTTGATGATTTATGAAGAGAATATGAAAATGATTTTTGAAAAGATACTATGTTTGAAAAAGATCAAGTTTCGAAAATTTGCCATTTTGGGCAACAAGTTTACAAGATTATGAAATACATGTTATGTGGGTTTGGTTTGGTCCATTCTATTGTCAAGTGCACTGTGACTAAAAGCTTCTCCCGCTTGCCCGCTAGTGGCTTGGAGCTACTCTATGGACTCCTTCATGTTCACGACTACACAAAACCACCATATGGGATTGTGTTAGCTTCTTCTGTTCACGACTACACAGGACCCTTTTTGGGAAGTGTGCTAGCTCGTTCTGTTTATGGACCTTCCAGACTATTTTGATGTGCATATGTGATTATGATACATTAACAAGATTGATACATACCTAATTTGCATTAGTGAAAATTTGGTTGAGAATTTGATAAATATGTGCTTTGTGACTCGATGTGAATTTTTGTAACAATGGAAAACAGGTTTTCAATGGTTTTGTTTATTACTGGTTATAAATTTTTTACCTACAAGCTTTAAGCTCACCCCCTCCCATTTCCATCCCATCTTCAGGTGAGAAGCAAGAGATCGAGTAGTCTAAAGTTACAGCATCACTCCAAAGTTGCATTCTTTTGTATTTTGAAGTTAGATTTTTGGGAATTCAAGGCTTTAGCCACATTTCAAGTTTTATTAGTTCAAGAATATTTTGTATTTTTGGTTCTTGAACTCAACTGATGTATTACGACTTGAAATGCCATTAAAGCTTTGTAAGACTCTTACTTTTATTATTAATGACATATGCATTTGGATTTTGGAAACTTCATGTGTTTATGTATAAGTTCATTTTGTTTTGGGTTAGATTTGAGGATGGTTGTTGGGAAATTTTATGTTTTTAGTAGAGTAAATGTTAGGGTTGAGTACTTGAAAAAGGTTTAAATTGCACTAAATGAGGTATGTTGATTTTGGGTTGTGGGTTTTGTTTCAGGGGTTTTCGCCGCGGCATAATTAACCCAAAGCTTTTTATTTTTATTGGCGTGGTGAGTTCGTCGCGGCAACAATAAAATCACAGGTTCGCGGCGGTGAAAGTTAATTTGCTCGCCTAAGTATAAAATTCTCGGAAGGTTTTGCCGCGGCGAAACAATAGGTCGTCACGGCGACGCCCACCTTTGCTTCCGAAGGATCTTTTTCTAAACTTCCAACTTCTAAGTCTTTCCTCCACGCTCAAGTTTCATGATTTCGTGTCCGATGTTGGGCTTCGAAAATGGCAAAAACATGAACTAAAAAATTAAGCAATTGAGTATGGATTGACTGAAATTAAAATTCTGAAATTAACACAAGTAAATCAAAATAGAGCATAACCATTTTATAATTGAGATATTGCAACAAGATAAGATCAAACAATTATGAAAAGATGGGATTTATCTATCGTCATTTTGATACCCTAATCACTTTTGATGTAATTGGTATCAGTCCTAGATCTTTGAAGGGTTGATTATTCTTTCTTAAGAGCTAATTATTAAAACCTAGTTAATAACCCCTAATTGAATCCGAAATTAAGATTTTACAATTTCTCAATTAACAATAACAGCCTACATCTTTAAGTAGTTCTTAATAAATCTAATAGACAATCAGATCCTCACACAAGCTCTCTCTTCGTATAATTACCGATTTGATGTTTATGTGATCTATTAGGTTATTAATTCTCATTACCTAGCCTAATCATGTTCCTATCGATTCAATCTCTCAATTTGTTATCAAAGTATGCAAAAATCATAAACACCATAACATTCAACAATTTCATTAACACCAAAATCAATTAGGTCACAAAATGATTCAAGTATTAATCCCAGAATGAAGTTTAAACATCCTTAACAATATATTTAGCATCCTCATGTCCAAAGCATACATTAGATGAAGTAAATAACAAGAGCAATGTAGAAATAACTTGAAATGGATGGCCAAAGTGGCTAGACAGCAATAGCTCTTGCAGCTCCTTCTTCTCTTTTATTTGTCTTCTCCTCCAAAGTGGCAAATGGAGGCCCTTTTTAATTAGGGTCATTTAATGATCTTATATAGTCCTGGGGCCATTTAGGATAAACTAGGTTTTACTCAAGCCAAAAAGTTCAAAAAGACCCTTCAAAAATAAAAACAGAAGGAAATCCCTACGTCTGTTGTGCATTTATCATGATCGTGACCCTTAAAATTTGGCTTCTTTCATAATTGTGAAAAGACTATGACAGGCAAGTAATGATCATGACCTTGTTCCTTTTGTCCAAGTTTTCTCTAACTTACTTCAATCTTCTTCATTTGAGTCCATACACTAACAAACACATCAAAACACCTCAAAGGCACAAAATTAAAGTTCAATATAATGCTCTAATCCATAAAACACTCAAAAACATAAATACATAATCATACTAACATAATTCTAAACATAAACATGCATAAATCATCTAATCAACACCTAAAACCAAATTAGAAAACCTACCAAAACATAATGTAAACTACAACTATCAACAAACAAATCTCCATATTGGTCCTATTTTGGTAGTGTTATTTTACAAAAAAAGTAATAAAATATGGTAAAACTAGCATAGTTTATAAACTTGTGTTAAGGTAGTGTTGAGAATTAAAAATTAGAGTTTAAATTATTAAAAGAAGAGATAACAGGTAAGAGGAGAGCTTTTGGCCATTTAAGAGTTTAAAAAGAAAAAAAGAATCATTTAGAAGCCAAATACAAGAACAAACGATTAAGGGAAAGGTCAACCTTTACAAAAGAATAAAAAATTCTATAAGAATCATTAAGATCTTAAGATTCAATATTTCCTTTTGTTTTCTATCTTGCTTTATTGTTGCTATTTCTTGTTTATTCATAAACCAATTGGGACATAGATTTTGATTCATATATTGAGACCAAAAGATGATATATATAGTTCGATCATTACATAGATAGTGAGGGTTAGGTGAGTGATTCAAGGACAGTATAATCTTTTTAAGTTAGGGTAAAACCTATTATGAAAATTCATTAAAAGAATTAATGAATTCATATTTTTTTTATTTAGAAAGATATTTCAACTAATTCGATAAGAATAAAGGTTATGTTACTATTCCAAAAAGCTAGAGTCATTCCTTAAATTAGGGTGAAGTTAGAACATAGTGAAGTCCTAATGGAATCTTATCTAAATATATCTTACTCATGTATTGCTTTCTTCTTAATTGTTTCTTTGTTTTGATATTATAAATTGTTTATTTATTATCCTTTTCATCCAGACGTATATGCTAATTTAGATAATTAAGTTTATAAATAATTGGTAATTCATAAATGGTCTTCGTAAGATTGGCTCGCACTTGTCAGTTCTAGTTATAACTATATTATCTACTTACAGTATAAAACATATATATCAATATGATACACCTATTTTATAGATGGATATGTACCTATCATAGAGTTTAGTTGTTACTAAAAACAATTGTTACATTAGGCACTCCCTAAAAATAGACCTTATGCTTTCTTATATGGATCTATACCTAGGTATAGATTTCAATACTCTTAATGGAAGAATATATATAGTGATAGGTGTAAATTATATTATATTTTGATAGATGTTTAAGTGTGCTTTAGAGTATTTCTTAGATGATTATCATGTACATAGGCTTAGAATTATGTTATTATTATTGTTTGTTTATATTCTAAGTGTTTATGTGATTTTAGGCTTGATTTAGATCTTAATCTTTTGTTTCAAGAGGTTTGTGACGTGTGTTTGAGTGTATGGAAATAGAAAACTGAAGAAAAGAAAATAATTGGAAGTATGGAAGCAAGTCACGATTGTGACAGAGAGCGCATGAAACAATTCCAACGAGTTTCAACTTTTCTAATCCGTGACTCATTTTGTAATTTAAACGTTTTGGAGTTATTTTGTTATGAAATTAAGTGGATAAACTTTAGAAAGAACCCTATAAGCCTCAAGAACTATTTAATAACATAAAACACTCAAAGAAGAGTAGCCACCATCTTGCATTCTTGGAACAAAGAAAGAGCATCAAGGAGAGCATTAGAGATTTCCATATTTTGGGTTCAAGTTTCAAATCACGTTCTTTTTTTCTCTCTTATTATTTTCACTAAACTTGATGTATGGACTGAATTTAATGATGCTCTTCACGTTTATTATGTTCTAAATTTTTAGGCTAGGGTTTGTTCTTGAATTATTTTATGACTTTGATTTCGATTTTTTCAATACATAATCTATGTTGTGTTAATGGTGCATTTTATAATTTGGAAATAAATTGAGATAGTGAGTCAAAATTAATCCAATTAATTTGCGTAATGAGAGTTGGTGGATTAATATGTCACATGATAACAAATTAAATATCATTCGAAGAGAGATCTTGTGTGATAACTTGATTATTTGATAGAAAACCTCCAAACTAATTGAAATTGTTAGAGAAAGGGTGGTGAATTGAGAGAAGGAAACTCTAGAATTTTCATATTCAATTAAGGTTAATCAATTAGGGTTAATTGATTAGGTCTTCAGAAAGAGTAGTCAATCCCTTAGAAGATCTAGAATTAACACATAAGTGAATCAATAGGGGTTAAAGGAACAAAATGACAATAGAATAAATCCTAAGCTTCATCCTTGATTTTCCTCACATATTTGTGGTAGCTCATTTGTTATTTCATAATTTTCTTGATTTAATTGTTTTAATTTTCTGTTATTATTTTATTAAAATCATTTTTTATCTCCTTAAACAAAGTTAGGTTCGTTCAATTTTAACTATTTATTCATGGGGTCGATACCTTTGATACAACAAGTTATGATCCGTATACTTGCGAATATTGGGAGTTTTATTAGAGGTAAAACTTACTCAACAAGTTCTTGGCATTGTTGCATATTCCTTAGCAATAGCGCCAAAAACTTTTTAAGCAAGTTTTACTTGTATAAAACCCTCAATGTTTTGCAAGTGCATGGATCATAAAACGTAGTAATTGAGGTGTCGATCCCACGAGGAATTAGCTAAAATTAATTGAATCCTAACTTTGTCTAAAATTGAAAAAATGTGAATTAAAATGAAAATAAAACTAAACCAAAAAATTAAGCAACTAAGTATGGATTGATTGAAATTAAAATTTTGAAATTAACACAAGAAAATCAAAATAGAGCACAACCACTTAACAATTGAGATATCACAATAAGCCAAGATCAAACAATTATGAGAAGATGAGATTTTATCTATTGTCATTTTAATACCCTAATCACTTTTGATGTAACTGGTATCGGTCCTAGATCTTTGAATGGTTGATTATTCTTTCTTAAGATCTAATCATAAAACCTTAGTTAACAACCCCTAATTGAATCCAAAATTTTGATTTTACAATTTCTCAATTAACAAAAACAGTTTAAGTCTCCAATTAGTTATTAAGCAATCTAATAGGCAATCATGTCCTCACACAAGATCTCTCTTTATATAAGTACCGATTTGATGTTTATGTGATCTATTAGGTTGTTAATTCTCAATACCCAACCTAATCATGTTACGATCGATTCAATCTCTCGATTTGTTATCCCTAAACATCATAACACCTAACAATTTCATTAAAATAGAAAACAAATAGGTCATAAAGAATCAATCCCTAAAGAAGTTAAAACATCCTTAACAATACACTCAACATCGTCATGTCCAAAGCATTCATTAAATGAAGTAAATAACAAGAGGTTTGTAGATATAACTTGGAAGGGTGGCTAGAGTGGCTTGACAACAACAGCTTCTATAACTACTTCTCTTCTCTTCTACTAAAACATGATATAAACTACAACTATCAATATCCCCACACTTAAAATTTTGCTAACATATGACATGCAAAATTCACACCTGTGATAAAAAAATACAATGCACACCATGATAGTTATAGTTTATATCTTGTTTTCATAGGTGTTTTAGTGTGTTTTTAGGTGTTAATTAGATTAATTGTGCATGTTTAGGATTAGAATTGTGTAATGTCATTATTTGTTTATGTTTTTAAGTATTATGTTGTTTAGACCATGTCATTGTACTTTAATTTTGTACGCTTGGGGTATTTTGATGTGTTGGTTAGTGTTTGATGAAGAAGATTGGAGGAAGTTGGAGAAAGCTTGTAGAAAGAGCAAGGATCACAATCATAGCATCTTTGTCATGGTTGTGACATAAGTGATCTAGAAAGGGTCACAATCGTGACACTCTTATCACAATTGTGACAAAAGGGAACAACATCAGATCACAATCATGACACCCTTGTCATGATCATGACAGAAGCCAAATTTCAAGGGTCAGGATTGTGACATCCCTATCACGATTGTGATAAGCACGTAGCAAAAGCAGCGATCTCTTTCTATTTTCATTTTTTAAGACTTTTTGGCTTGGGTAAAGCCCATTTTTAAACCCTAAATGGCCCTAGGACTATATAAGATCATAAGATGACCACCTTAATGAGTGAAGCCTCCATCTTACCATTTAGAGAGAGAAGAAAAGAAGAAGAGGAGGAGGAGGAGCTGCTGCTAGTCACTCCTTGTCATTCCTTTCTAAGTTATTTCTTATTCCTCTTATTATTTACTTCATATGATGTATGATTTGGAAATGATTATGATGAATACTTTGTTAAGGATGTTCTAACTTCATTTGGGATTAATTCTTGAATCAATTATGATTTAATTGCTTTTGATGTTAATGTGTTTGGGTATTATGATTGTTTATGATTTTTGCATACTTCAGTAACATATTGAGAGATTGAACTAATGGTAACATGATTAGGTTAGGTAATGAGAATTAACAACCTAATGGATCATAAAAACATCAAATCGATAATTACATGAAGAGAGATCTTGTATGACGTCCCAATTTGTCTATTAGATTACATAAGAACTAATTGGAACATGGATTGTTTTGTTAATTGAGAAATTGCAAAATCAGAAATTCAGATTCAATTAGGGATTATGATTTAGGGTTTAATGATTAAGTCGAGAGAGAGAATAATCAACCTTTCATAATTATAGGACCGATACCAATTAAATCAAATGTAACTAAAGTAGTAATTGACAATAAAATGAATCCCCTCTTCCTATAATTGTTTAATCATGTCTTGTATGATTTCTTAACTATTAAGTGGTTATGCTCTAATTTGATATCCTTATGTTAATTTCAATCAATTCATAATTAATTGTTTAAATTTTTTTAGTCTTTATTTTCATTTTTATCAAATTCAATATAACCTTAGATAACACTTGTTGAGCAAGTTTTACTTCTATAAAACCCTTAATGTTCCACAAGTGCATGGATTGTAAAGCGTAGTAATTGAGGTGTCGATCCCACTATGAATTTGCTAAAACTAATTGAATCCTAACTTTGTTTAAGGTTGCAAAATGTGAATTAAAATGAAAATAAAACTAAACAAAAAATTAAACAATTGAGTATGGATTGATTGAAATTAAAATTATAAAATTAACACAAATAAATCAAAATAGAGCACAACCATTTAAAAATTTAGATATCACATAAGACAATATCAAATAATTATAAGAAGAAGGCATTCATTCTATCATCCTTTTGCTACCCTAACCACTTTTGATTCAATTGGTAACAATCCTAGATTTCTAAAGGGTTTTATTACTCTCCTAAGACCTGATCATTTAACCCCAATTAATATTCCCTAATTGATTCCAAAATTCTAGATTTGCAATCTCTCGATTAATAAAAACAACTTAACATTTTCAACTAGTTCTTAAGCAATCTATCGAATAATCGAGTTCTCACATAAGATCTCTCTTCATGTGATTAACAATTTGATATTTATGTGACCTATTACATTGTTAATTCTCATTACCAAACCTAATCATATTACTATCGATTTAATCTCTCAATTTATTAGCAAAGTATACACATTCGCAAATATCACAATGCCCAAACATTTCATTGTCTTTAAAATCAATTAAGTCGTAGAATGATTCAAGAATCAATCGCAAAATGTAGTTAGAACATCATTAACAGCATATTCAACATCCTCAAACCCAAAGCATACATCAAGATGAAGTGAATAAACAAGAGGAAATAGAAAATAACTTGAGATGGCTGGGTTAGAGTGGATGGACAACAATTGAGGGGGCTGGGTTGGAGTGGATGGACAGCAGTTGAGGTTCGCACTATTATTTTTAAGTTGAGTATGAGTTTTTCATATTGTATGTTAGTTTTTTTGGTTTTCATGGTGTGAATCGTGTCAATGTGTTAATGGCTAGGACTTAATGGAATTAGTTTATCTTTTAACATAGTATTTTAAGTGTAAAGATTTATTAGCTTGTGAAATTCATGTTCTAAGTGTCTTTGGTTAAATATGTATGTTAATTAGGATATGACTTTAGTTCATTCACCCTAGGAAATTTGCTATATACATTTATAATTTTAGGTCAATTAAATAAGTAGCATCGTTAGTTTCTTTTTCATGAGGATGATTAGCTAAAGAAATGAGGTAGGTGATATAAAATGTGAAAAAAAAGTGTTTATATCTTAAGCAAATAACTATTTTGCTAGCTTTAGTTATGAATAGAGCTATTAGCTAGCTGAGAATGTGATACAAACAGTTGAGTGACTGTGGGACATTCTTCACAAATATTTTCCTTCACATCAAAGGGCTAGTATGGCATTCTAATCAAGCCTTGTAATAAAATGTGGCCAAGTTAAATAACTAGGGTACATTCATCACAAATTTTTGCCTTCACGTTAAAAGACAAGGTTAATGTCAAAGAAAATTAACCAAAGTAGTGTTTTTGTTGGGACCCGATCTCGGGACCGGACCCCAACCAGAAAGAAAAATGGAAAACGGAAATGAAAACGAAGAGGCGAAAAGCGAAAATGAAAGAAATCGAATTCGAAAGAACGGAAAAAATCGGAAGTATCGACTCAAAACGAATCGAATTAGAAAATCGGATAATAAAAATATGGAAAAAAAATCGAAAGCAAAAATCGAAGGAACGGATTTCGAAGCAAAACGAATCGGAAGCAAATCAAAAATGAAGTAAACAAAAGGCTCGATCGAACCGAAACAAAGTTTTTGACATCTGCAAACAGAAACTTTTAGAAAAGCGTCACGTTGGAAACCCTAAGACTAAACAAAACCGAAACTCGCATAAATTTTTTTTAATAAAACATTCATATTCTTGATTTTTCTTTCTTTTTCTTTCTTATTCAATCTCATACTAAGCACTTTAATTTCCCATTTGGAAATTTATTCTCAATCAAAACTCAATTCACACAATTCTTAATCATACTATATCTCAATATCATCCTTAACAACAATCTTATTCTTATTCTATCTTTTCCATAAAATCAATTCCATCTCTAAAAGGGTCAAAAACTCACTCAAAAATCGGGCAGCATAACGGTTGTATTTTGTCAAACCCAAAACCTGCAATTGGTTTTAAAACCTACTTCTATAATTCCCAAACAAAACTCAGAATCATCGGACCCTTCGTCCGGAATCCAAAATACATTCATATTCAAATCCCATTTACACTCTTATACAATTTCATAATTCAATCCAAACGCAAACCAATCAAATTCATATACAATCCCAATCCATAAACCATAATCATACACAATTTATATATCAATCCCATATACTTACCCATATGGCATATCCATGTACAAATCATAACTCATTACCATCATGAATTTAACGCTTACAAACCTTTATGACATTTCAAGCCATGTACAAAACCAATTACCATAATCCAAAGTACACAATACACAGCAATTCTAAATTTCTCAACAACCATCTAACTTATCAATAATACAATATGAACACATACAAACGGAAAACTTCATTTTCTTTCACCCAATCTTCTTCTCATCACCTGTGGATGGGAATGAAGGGAGTGAGCTTATTGCTCGTGGATAACATGTTTATAAATCAAAAAATAAGCAAAAACATTTTTTAAAAAACTCTTCCCATTTTATCAAAATGTATAACAGAAAATTTATCAAAAGCTTATTTCTCAAACTTTTCAACCTTTCAAATCATTAATAAACAGATTCCAAAATTGCATGATTGAAAACTCACGCTCGCATTTCATAGATTTCTCAAAATTTTCACAATTCATAAACAAATTCAAAAACATGAATGCATCAACAGTATAAACAAATCAAAAACACATAACACATCAGAATGGTTTGGTTTGGTCCAAAACAAAACATACTGCACATTCCCGCATAGCGGTCCTGTGCAGCCGTGAACAGAACGTACTACACTTTCCTTCATAGTTGTCCAGTGTAGTCGTGAACTTATAGGAGTCCAAAATCGGAGCTCCAGTGCCACTAGCGGGCAGGCGGGCGAAGCCTATGAAAACGAGACAAATGTACTTGACTCTAACTTATGGGACCTAACCAAACCCACATAACACATATCACACTTGAAAATCGGATTGCCCAAAGGCACATTTCGAAAACTTAATTTTTCATATTTGCATATCGTGTCGCACTAGACACATTGACATTCACAAATTCACATACATTAATATAGCCATTCAAATGTAAACTCAATTCATCAATCAATCTCATAATAATCAAAATTCATATTCAAATTTCTCAATCAAACACAAACAAGCACAAACAAGGAAATGCAAAAATCATAGCAATTGCTTAAAATCATAATTTATCACTTCAATCATAAGTAATGAATTTCAGAACTTTTCTTAATTTCTCAAATCATTTAAAACTTGTAACATTTTTGAAAACATTTGGAAACAATAAAATTTCAATACTTTCTTTCTAAATTTCTCGATCAATTTCACAAATCATTTGAAAACAAGGAATTAAACCTTTGTAACAATTTTTTTTCCAAATCATTCGGAAATCAACATTTTCAAACATTTACATAAATAATAATTTATAAACAATTCCAAAAGCATTCGAAAATCAAAATTTTCAAACATTCCAAAAGCAATGAATTAATCATTCGGAAATCAAAATTTTCAAACTTTTACATAAACAATATTTTATAAACAATTTCAAAAGCATTCGGAAATCATAATTTTCAAACATTCCAAAAGCAATGAATTAATCATTC
>JANZLC010000008.1:10975797-10987607 GCA_026413385.1 Erythroxylum gracilipes | reverse complement strand
ACATTAAACGTAAAGTATATACTAACGCGTGATTTACTTCAATATCTATAGCTTATGAGATCTACTGCTTGATCCAATCAAGGAGTATAATATGTGCTAGTTTATTTGGATTAATAATATCACATCCCATTAATCCTATGACTAGGGAAAGTTTAAATACTAACACAATTACTAATGATAGGAATCTCATTATCATGATCTCATCATGATTTCCTCCATGTTATGTTTTATATCAAGGACTTCATTAAATAAATTTAAAATCAACATCAAATCTATAAACGTATGAATATCGAAATAATGAAAAATGTCTTTATTAATCATAAAATGATTTGTACAATAAATTATGCTATCTGAATTAAATTGACCTATTTTCAAATAGCTAATATTTTTTTTGACACCAAGATATTTTTCTACAAAATTGACCAATAATCACATAATTCCAATCATGAAGGACTTCTTTTCATTGTTTTAGTTTATCCAAAATGCTATTAATAAATAAATTAGAATCACATCTCTCCTTAACAACGTAATCTAGATATTCCTCACTTAGCCATGTAATTTGGAAACAAAAATGATTGGCACAATTAAAACTTTGGATAGCATCCACCAATAGTAAAATAAGAGAGTGGTTAAAAGTTGGAGTACACAAATCAGAGGTTACCATGGAGGAAATAACATGACTCATTCTGAGTTAACTACATCTCGATCGAAAACTTTTTAATTAATTCACTTGAGTTTCTACCTTTTTTCCAATTAAAACTATTTGAGATCGTCTCTTGAGATTGCCCTCTCTTATTCGTCATAGATAGCAAATCAGTAAAATTATCAACTATAGATGCTATATGAATGACGATCATATTGACAAAGCCAGTAAAAGATGCCACGCATTGCTTTTGCAACTCCTTTATGGAAATCTAAATTAGCAAGTAAGGCGCCAATGAGGAGAACTTTAGATAAAAGTAACAAAATCAATATGGTTATTTGAGAAATCGATCATATAACAAGAACTAGCATACTTCTATAACACTATATAAGACCGCCACTCCGGTCAAGTCTTTAATAACAAAACAATTTTCATAATGTATCTTCGGTTTGAATTTAAGAATTTTGTTTTTCACAAAGCAAGTTTCAATAAGAAAAATAAAATATAGATGTTGGCACTAACAAGCTCACAAAGAGCAAAAATCGTTCGAAGATTGCCAAGACCCTGAAAGTTCTAACTTAAGCAATTCATGGTTTCTAGTAGGTCTAAAAGCCATAACCTACCATAAAATATCTCATTCACTACACTAGTATGCGAGTCTTCTTCAATTTACTCAACTTGCATAGTTTCGATTGGACTCGTGGAGGGCCGAAAACATCTTTCTTTTTCCTATCATCCATGAGTTCAAGACTTACATCTTCTTGGTCCTATTGGTCCTATCTATGAAACTTAAATCTTCTTGGTCCTATCTATGAAAGTTGCGGTCATCACTAATATAGGTATTTAAATTCTTTATAGAATCAAAAAATTGAAGGATCTTGTAATATGGCAGTTACGTGCAAGTCAACTCTATATGAAGATCATGCAAACATGGCAATGACGACTCCCAAGCCACTTTCTTTTCCTTTTTCGCGCAAACCGTGCTTATGGCAAATGGAATTCTAGGCCCTAAATTAATCAATTTCATATTAGTCACCTCTCTTCAATCCAATCAACCAAATTGCTCGAAACTTTCCCCATTCATGCTAGATTTGAGTAACTCCTTAATTCTTAAGACTATGTTTGGTTTGACGTAAAGTTTTTAATTGAATATGGAATGGAATAAAATTGTTTATAATGAAATAGAATGTAAATAGATGTAATATTAAGAAATTGTTTTTTTGAGAGAGATGAAATGATTCATAACGTAATATAGTGAAACGTTATTTAGAAGAAGAGTTTATAATATAATAGAGTGAAATGTTGTTTATCATTTTATATTCAACCCTAAATTTTCCAAATCAGAGATAATTTATTTTTACTGTTTAGAATGGAATGTGATATAATATGAAACATTCTCTTTTCATCATATTCTATTCTATTCCATTATAAATCTTCCTCCTAAACAATGAAATAATATTATATTATATTATATTCCATTAATAACCACTCTATCAAATATAACATAAGGAATAACTGATCATTTAAATTACCTAAATAACCAAGCAATCTACATATATAACAACAGGCAGGAAGCTTCTTATATTTAAATGACTCAATACGCAAAATAAAATTTAGTCTTACTAGAAATCTAGTTCCTCTTTATTTACTTTAATGGGATAAATTTGTTACTAATTAAATGTCCAAGGATTAAATAGGCTAATCTATTAGATTTGAAATTAATGATGAATCAAATATTACAATTTGGATTAGTCAAAGAACATGACTAATTAAAATTAATAAATTAGTAAGCGTATTTTGGTTCAAAAAAAGAGATAAAAATTATAAGGGAAAGTCTAAATATGTCATTTGACTTTGATCAAAAGTGTAAATTTGTCTTTCAATTTTTTTCTTTATCAAATATGCCTACAATTTATTTAATAATTTTGTTTTGAAAAATTTTCAACATGTCACAGAGCATGACTCAAATAATATACATTAATTAAAAATTAAAATATTCATTTATTTTTTTGGAATTCCTTTAAACCCTATAAATTAAATTCGACTATTTGACATGAAATCTTTATTTGTACTCTTCATGTGATGTATATATGCCTAATAATTCATTTCAATTCTTGCAAATACTTCAAAGTATTATTTATCTAAATATAATGGAATTAACTATTGATATGATATATAAGTATATATTAATATTCTTAAATATAATTATTAAGGTATATAATATTCAAAATTATTTAATGAAAATTATTGATATAAGTATATATTAATATTCTTAAGTGTAATTATTAAGATATATAATATTCAAAATTATTTAATAAAAATTATTGATTTATCTCTTTTACAATCCTTCAAAATACTATAAATTTAATTCAATTATTTAATATAAAAAATTATTTATATTCTTCATATGATATATATACATATGTGATAATTCATTTCAATTTGTAAAAACACGTCAAATTATTATCTAACTAATGCAACTTAAATATGTAATGCAATACAACGACTTAACTATTAAATATAACTTATATTTATTATTATTCTTACATTTAATTGACAACTCAAAATTTAGTAATAAACCAATTAATTAAAATTTTATCATTATTAATCTTTTGAAATACCAATATTAGAAGTCTATACTTAATTATTATTATTTTATTTTACGTTTATCTAAATATTTTGATACGGAATTTTTGTTTAAACTAGTTGTTTCTCATGGATAAAATTTTTAATATATGTATAAAATAAGGTTGATCTATACATTACAAAAGAAAAAAAAATCACTTTTCCCTCTACTTTGCAATTGTTTGTTAAATTGTATTTCACAATATTAATTTTACCTATGTTTAATCTGTATATAAGACATAAAATATATATTATGTGACAAATTATTAAAAAATAGTTTTTAGTTATAATAAAATATCATCATCATTATTTTTATTGAATACTTGATATACAAAATTTTAAACTATAAAGTTAATTGCTCTAAAATTATATTATTTTATAAAAATAAAAATAAAATTAATAAACTTAACTTATTAGTTTTGGAGATAAATTGGCATATTTTATCAAATTTGAGGAACCTGATTAAACATGTTTTTTAACACAATGAAGGACATCAACATAATTTAAGTAACAACAACTAATGAAACTTTTCACGCACTAAATCAATTTCTAATTTAAATAATACTTTTTTTTTAAGTTTGGTGGCTATTTGGCAAAAAATTTAATTCAAGGACTTAATTGCAGTTAAGATAAAAATTTAAGGACCAAAATGATTTTTTTCCATAATATTATAAAAAATTGATGTTTTTTTTTAATTTGACAAAAATATAACTTTTAATTCTAATGACATAAACTAATAAGCTCTAATTGAATCATAGATGAGTAGGTCGTGACTCTGTCAAATATAAGAATCTATTATTATCCTTGTAATTATATTGATACTGAACTTTTTCAAAATTCCTAGAATTTTATAATTTAATTTCATAATCTTGTTAGACGACCAGATATGAAATAATTATTTGCCAGTATTCTTCCGAGAAATATCATACCGAGTGTCCGAGAAGTATCCCCAAATGTTCTTATCATTAAAGTTGGAAGTAAATTTCACAAAAGTATTTCAATTCAAATCATGCCCTGCCACAGGGAAGCTTCCACACACTCACCTTGAAATCCCCTAAGGCGTTTGCAATGACCCCTTTTTCACTTTTAGCTTTAGCAACTCTTTCCTATCTTCTACCTTTACTAGTTCGTTCCAAAAAAAAAAAAAAAACTCTTTCCTATCTTCTATGTAGTTTCCTGGAATTAGCTAGGTAGCCATAGACTGGAAGCATTTATAAAGAACCGAATTCTGAATCTGAGTTTCTAAGCCAAACCACCAAACATTTCTGTTCTCAATATCTTCATCGCCAGCGCAAGTCCTTGAACCGTCCAAGTCAGAAAAAATGTTTCCAGATCATTACAGAAGAAAACCAACTCCTCTCGCTAGATATTTCCCCGATTCTGCAAAATTTGCATACTTTCTGTCTTTCGTTTGCATGACGTATAACAGTATCAATACTATAGTTCTTGCATATAGCCACCGTGACTTCCCCATGGTAGCTTTCATCATTTTCGTCTACTTCGGCTATTTTGTGTTACGCTACTGCTTGACCATCCTCCATCACTTGCCTCCGCATCAGGACTCGTCCAAGAGAAGACTCTTGAAAGCTACCATATGGGGGTTATCCTCTGCCATGCTTGTTGGGTTTGCTTATCACTTGTTAACTATCCCGAATCTGTCAGCGTCCGTGGCATTCTATGGCATTGCATTTGTGGGCAGTGCCTTTGTTTTCACATTCTACATGTGTGAAGAAGCCAAAAATGGCTATTCTAAATGTTATAAGAGGAAAAAGGCCGAAGGAACCGAATCAAATTCAAGCATAAACAGAGTAGCAAATGTCTAGTATTTTGCCTGAGAAAAGCAATCGGAGGCTAAATAAGTCTTCCATACCAGCTCTCTTTACTTCATGCCTTAGGTCGCTGGAGTGGTGGTGATCTAAGTGTGAATTAAGTTGCAATTTTATATATGTTCCTTTCAGTTTGTACGAAACGAAAGAGTAAAAAATTTTAAAATTTTGATTTTGAGCTTTCAGAGATTTTGACTAAGAACAATTGACATAAATAATCAACTAATTTTGTGGACTTTTGTACCAAGTCTTTTTTTTTTTTTGGACATTAAAACACCAGAAGGGAAAATAAATCAATAAAGAAAGGCCAAAACTAACCCCAAAGTTAACAGGCTTCACCCCATACACTCAGGCCTAGACCTCTTCTGAACTAATTATTAAGGAAGCAACATCAAAAAAATAACAAAAGAAAGAAAACTTGGTAATGTGTGCCAAGTAAAACGATCTGCATGTAATAAAGATACCCTTGTCAAAGAATGAGCGGCTCTATTAGCAGTTTGAGGTGTTCATAGGAAGGACAAGTGTTGGAAGTGAGTCTTAAGCTGACAGTCAGCAAACACTAAACTAACTTCAGAGAAATTAGAAGAACTAGAATTGAGACCATCGATAACCTCTAAACAATCTGATTCTAACAATACATTGTCCAAATTAAGCCTTTTAATCCACGCTAAAGCCTCTCTGATCGACATGGCTTCTGCGAGAGTGGCATTGGTACAAAAAGAAAAATGCCTTGAAAAAACCCATCATAAAGTTGCCATGATGGTCTCGAAGGATAGCCCCAAAACCTGACTTGTTTTGTCTTTTATCAACCGAAGCGTCAACATTGCATTTTACCCAACTAATCGAAGGTTGTTGCCACCTACAGAAACGCTGGTCTTTTTGGGAACAACCTGCACTTGCCCAAATGTAATTTTCGCCGCTTTCCAGTCTCGTATGTAATCATCCGCAAAAACCACAATAGAATATGGGGAAGTATCTTGTTGTTTCCAACAAAAAAGATTCTGATGAAACCACAAACTCCAACGAATGGTAAGGGCTCTACCTCAAAGTTCCAAATTGTCTCCACGAAGCCAATCAATAATACAGTCTTTAATAGTATCGCTATGTAAGGCAATACCTGAGGACGTCCATGCATTACGAGCATGAGGGCAGGTAAGCAGTACATGGTCTATGGTCTCCAAAACACCACAGCGTGAACAAGCAGGGTCCAAATTAACCCCATGCGTAAGAATACACTGTTTACAAGGAACAAAGTCACGCAAAATACGCCAGGTAAACTCTTTAACCTTGGGGGAAGATGAGTACCCCAAATGTCCTTCCACGGACCCACCACATCATAGCTTTGATTTTCCGACAAAAGAGACGTAGCAACCCTATAATCAGACTTCACACTATAAATCTAATTCCTAGTATAATGCCAACAAAGAGTATCTTTCGGCCTAGAAGGAGAAATGGGGATTTGGAAAACTTGCAACGCCTCTTGAGGAGCTAGAATATCATGTACCAAAGAAGAATCCCAATTCAAAGTAATAGGGTCAATCAACTCATTAACCTTCATATCATACATACCTTGTAGCAGACTCGAGAGCACATAGAAATTAGAATCATTGAGCAGCCAAGGATCTTTAAACACCCCGATTGAAGCCTCATCACCCACCCGCCATCTAACACTCTTGTCTAGAATACTTTTAGCTGAGAATATACTTTTCCAAATGAGACTGGGGTTTCTTCCTTCTCTAGCATGAAGGAAATCAGAATTCGAAAAATATCGGGCCTTGAAAACCTGGCTTGCTAAAGAATTAAGGTATGTTAGAAACCGCCAACCCTGCTTGCCCAACATCGTGAGATTAAAGCACTTCAAGTCACGAAAGCCCATGCCACCTAATTTCTTAGGAACACACAGATGTTCCCATTTAGCCCAATGGATCTTAACACGGTCACCCGAAGAAGAACCCCACCAAAAGGAATTCATCATCTGTTGCAATTCATCACAAATGCCAAAAGGGAGCTAGAAAACACTCATACAATAAGTAGGAAGGGCTTAGGCAATTGTTTTCAACAGAATTTCCTTACCTGGTCTGGAAAGTAGCTTGTTCTTCCAACTAGTAATTCTTTTACGTAAGCGATCCTTCAGAAAGGCAAAAACCTGCTTTTAATTCCTCCCAATCAACGAAGATAACCCAAGGTAACAGTTGTGGTCAATAAGGTTAGAAACCCCCAGAATATTAGTGATAGCCTGTCTAGCATCTTGCTTCGTATTAGAGCTGAACATGATACCTAACTTTCTGCAGATTGATTGCTTGACCCGAAGCCTCTTCATAGATAGAGAGAATATGCTTGAGATGTCCACATTCAGTGAGAGAAGCTCGAAAAATGAAGAAGTTGTCATCTGCAAAGAAAAGGTGAGAAATATTAGGGGCACCCTCATAGATACGAACACCGTGAATATCACCACACAACTCTGCTTTACGTAGTAGAGCTGAAAGACCTTCCGCGCACAAAATAAAAAGATACGGGGAAGGAGGATCCCCTTGTCGTAGCCCCCTATTCGGACTAATAGGCCCCACACTATTGCCATTAAGCACCACAAAATAACTCATAGTAGTCACACAAACCTTAATCCATCCAACCCACTTAGCATCAAAACCCAATCGAAGCAAAATAAACTCCAAATAACTCCAATCAACCCTATCATAAGCCTTATTAATATCAATTTTAAACGTAACATCCTCAATTAACCCATGACTTTTTATTCTTTATGTAGTGAATCAATTCAAACGCAACCATAATATTATCTGAAATTAATCGACCCGAAACAAAAGCAGATTGCATGGGGAGAGATAAGTCTGGGCAAGATGTTCTTGAGTCTATTTGCAAGGACCTTCAAGATAATATTATAAAGCACATTACACAAAGCAATAAGCCTCAGATCCTTCATACTGCTCGCATTATCCTTTTTCAGAACAAGGACAATAGTAGTATTATTTAAGCCCACAAGAAAAATCACAAGTATTAAGCCACTCACAACTTTGAGTAAAAATATCGCCACCGATGATATCCCAACATTTTTGGAAAAAAGCCCAAGTTCATGTCATCTAGACCAGGAGCTTTATCAGGGTCCATATCAAAAATCCCTTTCTTAAACTCTTCCTGGGTAAAAGGAGCTATAAGCTGAGCATTGTCTCGTTCACTAACCATAGAGCTAATTCAGGAAAATTCGTCAAAATTGTGACTTCCAGTAGGAGCAGCAAACATATTCGAAAAATACTCCAAAACAATAGCAGTCATAGTATCATAATCCAAGCATAAAGTACCAGAGTCATCCTCCAAAGCAGAGATATGATTAATTCTCTTACGCTTCGAAGCCTGAGCGTGGAAAAATTTGCCATTCGCTTCACCATGATTAAGCCAGAAAATTTTAGACCGTTGTTTCCAATAAAAAGCGTCTTGGGCCAATAAGCTGGACAGTTCGGATTTAAGGGTCATCAAAACTGGATCAGTTGCATTGGTTTTACGTAAAAGGCCCATCTATTTTTTAACATCCACATTCCGACCCATAGTCGAAGAGCCTAACGACTTATTCCACTCAATCATCGATTCACTGCATGCGGCTAGTTTCTCCAAAACACTGGAGCTAATGCAACTATTCCACGCCGAGGAAACAACTTCCATAATCCCAGCTTTAGTTAACCACTTATTCTCAAACTTAAACCTGCTAAACTTCTTTACAGGGAAACTGATATTAGCATAAAGCTTTATGAGGTTATGATCCGAGTAGGAGCTGATAAGGCTGAAAAGCTTATAATAGGAGAAGTGGTCAACCCAATTAGCTGAAGCGAAGGCTCTGTCTAGGCATTCCATAACTAGGTTGTTCGAACCCCGCCCACGCTCCCAAGTAAAACCGAAACCAGTGAGAGGAATTTTGATTTAGTTACAATCCGAAATGCGATCCTTAAACCCATCAAAAAGAGCTATAGGATACTTGTTACCACCAAACTTCTTAGTAGCAAACATTAGATTGTTAAAATCACCCATACAAACCCACAGAAGAGAGAAGAGTCAAGACGGAGATTTCAAGAGCGCCCAGTTGGAACGCTTTCTGTGCCTTTTTGGAAACCCATAAGACCCAGTAAATTGCCATTTAAACTTGTCCAACAGAACAATCTCCACATCAATATGACTACTAGAGTAACCCAAAACAAAAACATCTTTATTAGAATTCCAAAGGAGGGCGAGACCTCCACTACGACCAATTCGGTCTACACAAAAGCAACAATCAAACTTTAAACTAACACAAATATCCTCCATTCTAGTAGAGGAAACAAGAGTCTCACAAAGAAAAAGAAAAGAAGGTTTGTGCTGTCGGACAATGTCCTGCAACGTAGTGACTGCACGAGGGTTGCCCAAGCCCCGGCAGTTCCAAGCAATATAATTCATAATGTGCGGCGGGTCTCATGAAGGAGACCGGCAGATTGATTTGTAGCGGCAATTGCTCCACTGACCGATGAGGAAGCAGCGCTACTATCTGTTTCCCCATCGTTATGTTTCAGAGTGGCTGAAGAGGGATGCCAACATTTTTTTGAGTCATCAACCTCTATAACAGAGACTTCCTTTTCTGTGATGGGTTCAACCGAATGGGTAGGGCAGGTTGTAGAGTCTGGCCCGACCCCCGAAGAGTCCACAGAGTAAAGCCGATGTGCTGGTGGAAAATTGAAATGTCGAGGATAAAAGTCATAACTGTTGATAATCTTTAATTTCGACCCTCTTGCCTTATCCCCTGTTTGAAAGCCTTGATTCATGGAGCTAAATTCGATATTCCCTTGAGTGGACGGATCACGTCGCCATTGATTTGGGCGATTTTGATTTTGAGCTCATATCTCAGATTGGATATCCTCCTTCAATCCCCGTTGAAGCTCCGCCGCCGGCAACGCCGTAAGCTTTGGGTAGTTAGTGTCGCTATGCCCAATGATATCACAAAGATAGCAGAGAAGAGGAATTCGTTCATAACTAAAAGAAACTTCAAATTGATTGCCCCCTTCCTTCTTGATTTTCTTAGTTCGCATGAGGGGTTCTGTAATATCCAACTGAACTCGAATGCGCATATAGTTTATCGTAGAGCTCCTCCTGAGACCCAAATCATAATCCAAAAACTTACCCATCAGATTGCCAAGGTTACGAGCTAGAGTTTCGGAAGCAAAACCTGGAGGGAGATCGTGAACTCTTACCCATAAATCAGCAACATGAAACTCAATATCTTCGAGGTTCTCACCTTCCCGTAAGTGATGAATCAACAGAAGACAATTATGAAAACTCCAAGGGCCACTAACAACCATCTTTCGCAGATCAACTGATAAGTTACAACAATCTCAGAGGGAACCAATAAAGAATCCAAGATATTTTACTTAAGCATTCACGCCTTGCAGCCATGCAATCCACATGCAAAAGAAAGTGTATTAGTTGCTTAGAAATAGTATCAGTAGTTGACGCAATAGTATCAGTAGTTGTCCTGTCACTTAATGGTGGGAGTGGTATCTGATTTCTCTGTTAGGTGGCCTAAGTAATAGGAGTAGTTGTTAATTTCAATTGTATTTAAATCTTTTGACAATATCAATAAAGGATAGCTTGTCAATCAAAACAAAAGTCACTTGGGTCTATTCTCGCCATAAGCAGAACATTGTCAGAAAAATTGTAGCTTTGACTGGGACCTATCATCAACCTCATGAAAGAACTGAAAGAGGTATAGGTCATTCCCTCCCATCGGTTTGATACACGCACCCTTAATAGGCCGCCAAAGGTTAAGCAATGTCCTCTCCATGGCTTCAAAGTTGACCATTCGTTCACTGATAAAGCGACCCACCAGACTCAGCTTGTAGTCGATATCCAAACCTTCAACATCAAAAGCTTTAACCACCAACTCCTCATTTTTCTTATCATTAAGAGACAACCGATTAAATTCCGGCTCCATCACCCCCGAAATGAAAGAGAACTCCAAAAGTGCAGAACAGAAACGAAGACCTGACCAGCAAGATGAAACATACACTAGGGCATGACAATCCTAGCACTCAAGAGAAAATGAGGCAGACGTCCCTAGGGTTTTAGATATCTTAAACAGAAACAACCCCAAGTCTTTTCAAGAAAAAAAATAGCTCTTCCATTGATACAAATAGTTTATAGGAAAAAGTCAAGATATTTGAGACCCGAAGGAGTGACAGCAAACTCTTAGGGTATGTTTGGATGTGGGTGGATGGATGAAAGGGAATGACCCAAATGACTCAGGCCATTGTTTGGAAGTTTATTTTGAAACAAGATGAAATGACAATTAATAGCTTTGAAAGCCATCCTTTGCCATCCAAAATTCAATATTTTGTGACCTTCTAAATTGGGGGGTCATGGATGGAATGACATGGCTTGCCTTCCAAATCCTAATTTAATGATAAAAATACCCTCAAAAAATTAATAAAATTACAACCACAGTCCAGCAAATACCTACGTGGCTACATGTTACTACGTCCATTGTGTTTCTCCTTCAATTGGCTTCTTCCATTGACAAACATTTTCCTCCACATTTTTCATGCATGGGACCATCTTTAATTTGGGCTTCAAACTTATCTGTTCACAAATCTATGCAAAATTCTCTGTATGAATAAATGCCTAACGAAGAGTACAGTGCGATGAGGGTTAATGAAAAAGAACAAGAAAGTTGATTGCTTATATAG
>JANZLC010000008.1:10959389-10975697 GCA_026413385.1 Erythroxylum gracilipes | reverse complement strand
GGAGATATATACAGCTATGGCATCCTAGTCTTAGAAATGTTCTCAGGAAGAAGACCAGTTGACGAAATGTTTAAAGAGGGATTGACTCTTAGAGACTTTATTCGCATGGCCATGTCACAAAGACTAGAGCATATAGTAGACCCAATTCTTCTTCAAACAGAAGCTACAAGAGAAGCAACCTTCAGAAAAATGACAACAATGCAGTTAAGATCAATATGAACTTAAGCTCCATGAAACCAAAGGTGCATAATTGCTTGCTAGCAGTATTTGAAATTGGAGTTACATGTTCATCCGAGTGGCCCAATGATTGAATGAATGCAGGGGATGTCAATAGGAAACTACATTTGATCAGAGATGCTTTTATGCGTAATTAGGTCTGTAGATGTTGATTAAGTAACAAATATCATGTTACTGCTTTCTTCTTCAACTATGTAGAAATAAAACTTATTAGCAGTTAAGTCTTAATATTTTTGAATGTCTCCATGTATGTGACATTTCAGAAAATTATTATAATAAAATAAAGTTTTTAGCAACAGTTTTCCAATTGCCAACAACTTTGATAGAAGTATTACTCTTTATAGTATCTTTAAAGTATCAAAACTTGCAAAAGTACAACCTACAGGAACTTCTCAAATGTTTGTGACACTGTTCAAAAGTACTCGTGTTATAGATGAAGTCATTTAACTGCTGCAATATTTTGCTTCAAACATTCTCCTGTTAGTGCTTGTTCCTTCAAAGTCAGAACTTTCACATCTCCTGTTAATACTCTTTTCTCAATCCAATGAGAAGAAGTTTACAAGTTGGAAAAGTATTATCTACTTTTTCCAAATGGTAACAGCGATGAAATTAGTCAGCTATGCTTGTATTTATCTAATGATACTAAGAAAACTTTTGAAACCATCACAAAGAAGAGGAAAGAAAAAATAGGATGAACAAGTTTCTTGAATACTAAAAGAGGGATTATAGTATTGCAATAGTAGTAAGTTAGAAGCATTGGTGAATATCACACGAGGAGTTGCATCATATTTCAACTTCTTAGTCTACATGAACGAACTCATAGTTTTGATTATCTATAAGGATTTACATTTGTTCGATGCTCTAAAAATTTTCTTTCATTCATCTATCATTTCAATTTAGGATCATGAGTGACCTCTAAAAACTATTAGCATAGAAAGGATTTGTCAGCCATTAAATTGCATGTTTTCTTGTATGAATTTTTTAGCACCGAATGGAGGAGAATAAAAAAAATAGCAATGCGTACAGCTATGGCATCTTATCATTAGAAATATTCTCATGAAGGCAACCCTGTTGAAATGTTCAAAAATGGACCAACGCTTCACAATTTGGTCAAGTTGGCATTACCAGGTGGTCTTAACCAAGTTTTGGACAAAGTCTTGTCCACACAATTTCAGAAGAAATAGGAACTATTGCAATGGAAGCAGAAGATTGTAATGACCAAGAAATAGAAGAAATTAAAGAAGTGTCTACTAACACTAAGCGCTAAAAGAGAGCTCCCAATCTATGCATGATAAGGCTGTACGTAATCTTCTGACCATCCATGCCAGCTGCTTTCTCAACAGCCTGCATATTAATTGCAAACTTGTCAATCAAGGATCGATAATGATTCTATCAAGCATTGAATAGATCAATACGCATAAACTCCATGTTTAACCAACTAGATCTGTGAACAGATTGAAAGATAAAGAGGAAAAGAAAATGATTAATCCAATGGCTTATTATTAAAGCAATTTCATTAGACAGTAAACCAGAACAAATACATGGAGGTAACAAAATTGAAGCTATAAGATATGATTTTAAGAACAAGGTGAAGCTCTATACCTGATTAGCCAAATTGTAGAAATGGATAATGTTGCCCATCATCCACAGAGATTTGTAGGATGGGCAGAACTTGTCATATCTATTACATGTACGCAAACACAATATGGATCGATGAACAATGAATTCAATAATTAAAACAACAAAAATCAAAACAAACCAATTAATCATAGCTTACGGAGTAAATGCATTCTGAGCAAGATAGTCCTCCCTCAAAAGCTTTGCATTTTCCAGGGTAATCTTATCTTGTTCACCTAAAGTATCCTTTCCTACAAGCTGCAATAATTAAAATAGTATGTTACATTAAGGAACACTGATCTAATGGATGACATATTACACTTAGCTTCCTTCTTCATTCCTCTCTCAATGTACCTTCTAAACAAGCACTCAACACAACTCCATGCACAAAAATGGCAGCTTCATCGCATTTCAGCAACAGCAATGATTGTAATTAGTATGGAGAGAAATGTAGTTGAAGATGGTAAATTGAATATTTGACATGTTAACTTACCCTTCGGAACAAGCTTTGGTTTTTGCTCATTTAGGATGAAGAAGCTTAATCCTGCATTGTAGTTTTCTTTCAAGAACTGATAAAAACACTTATTAACCCAGATAATGGTTTTATTTGGATGGATTCGTGGAATTTAACTTTTGATTATAGGCTGCCTTCAAATATTTTTTTTTAAAAAAGAGCTATAGATCTTTCTAATTTAAATATCATACCGAGTGTCCGAGAAGTATCACCAAATGTTCTTATCATTAAAGTTGGACGTAAATTTCACAAAGTATTTCAATTCAAATCATGCCCTGCCACAGGGAAGCTTCCACACACTCACCTTGAAATCCAGTAAGGCGTATGTAATGATCCCTTTTTAACTTTTTAGCTCTAACAACTTTTTCTTATCTTCAATGTAGTTTCCTGGAATTAGCTAGGTAGCCATAGAGTAGAAGCATTTATAAAGAACCGAATTCTGAATCTGAGTTTCTAAGCCAAAGCACAAAACATTTATGTTCTCAACGTCTTCATCGCCAGCGCAAGTCCTTGATGTTGAAGATTTGATTGACTAATGTTGAAGATTTGATTGACTAAATCATATCTTCAACACTTGAACCTTCCAAGTAAGAAAAAATGTTCCCAGATCATTACCGAAGAAAACCAACTCCTCTTGCTAGATATTTCCCCGATTCTGCAAGATTTGCATACTCTCTGTCTTTCTTTTGCATGACGTATAACAGTGTCAATACTATAGTTCTTGCATATAGCTACCGTGACTTCCCCATGGTAGCTTTCATCATTTTTGTTTACTTAGGCTATTTTTTGTTATGCTACTGATTGACCGTCCTCCATCACTTGCCTCCGCATCAGGACTCATCCAAGAGAAGACACTTGAAAACTACCATATGGGGGTTATCCTCTGCCATGCTCGTTGGGTTTGCTTATCACTTGTTAACTATCCCCAATCTGTCAGCGTACGTGCATGGCATTGCATTTGTAGGCAGTGCCTTTGTTTTCAGTGTCTACATGTGTGAAGAAGCCAAAAATGGCTATTCTAAAAGTTATAAGAGGAAAAAGGAATCAAATTCAAGCATAAACAGAGTAGAAAATGTCTAGTATTTTGCCAAGTCTTCCATACCAGCTCTCTTTGCTTCATGCCTTAGGTCGCTGGAGGGGTGGTGATCTAAGTATGAATTAAGTTGGAAATTCATATATGTTCCTTTCAGTTTGTACTAAACGAACTAGTAAAAAAGTTAAACAAATTTGATTTTGAGCTTCCAGATTTTGACTAAGAACAATTAACATAAATAATCAACTAATTTTCAAGAAAAGAATAGCTCGCTCTTCCATTAATACAAATAGTTAATTTTGGTTGCCAAATAACCGGAGTCCGGAGAAAAGGTCACTCTACTCTTGGACTGACTGAGCTACGTAGGACTGTCAAAGGCTTTACTTATTATTGATAACCATTCAACTCATTTCGCTTAACAGAATCTTCGTGCTGCTTAACGGAAGCTTAGACGAAGAAAAATGCTGAAAGGATTGCATCTTTTGCGACAAGCTTCCGTTTCTCGCCACGCCCTTTTTGGTACAGCAACAGTAGCGTCCTCCCCGCCATTGCTTAATCGATGCTCTTTTTTCTCATCAGAGGAACAATCTCCACAGAGTCATTTCGTCGAACATTTGGAGAATGAATCCTCCCAACCATCTGCCACCATCTCCGTCGACCGCTCTGGACTTTATTACCCTCCTGGTATCATGGTTTGTACTATGTTCACTCTTTGTACACTCTGTGCAATAGCTGTTTTTGATTGAAAGGTCGTTCTTTTTTATGGTTTTGTAGAGCATTCTCATGAACCGACTGCGGAATCAGAGCTTGTCAAGCACCTTAAAAGCATTATCAAGGTACCAAAGTCGCGTGTTTGGTTTTCAAACCCTTGGTTGGATGTTTATGCTGTTTTTAAAATATTGAAATGGTTTTGGACGTTAGATTGTAAGTGACCCAACAAGTTTTTTCTTTGTAAAAAAGAAAGCAAGGAGACAGAGATACGAGGCTCATTCTTGAGAAGTAATTAGTCATTTAATCGCAGCACAAGGAGATGCTTTTAAATTTCAAATCATGTATGGAGAAGCGACAGGTTATACTTGCAAGATCCTTTCTTGGACTTATGAATGCTGACACATGGTTGCAGTGTTGTTTGAGAAGGTTCAGTTTCATAGAAATGGTCCCCTAAGACTTGAGTAGTTGAGACATCAAACAAGTAGATGTGAAGGAAATTCAGCAGCCTAAATTTAGATTTGTCTCATGATCCAACATATGAATTGCATGGCTGGAGTACTGATGAATCTGTTAATACAATTATGATTTTGAGGCATTTAATTTGTAGACTAAGTGAAGCACCTGCTTTAGTTGCCTCATAATTCATTTGGTTTATCTAATTATCTTTCATTTCGTCATTTCGGACCTCGTTTTTGTGGTTAATACCCTTCCATTTCTATTTTTTAAGTTCCGAGGTGGGCCAATATCAATTGCCGAGTATATGGAAGAAGTTTTGACAAATCCTAAAGCTGGTTTCTACATTAACCGAGATGTATTTGGTGCAGAAGGTGATTTCATTACCTCTCCTGAAGTGAGTCAGGTGTTTGGGGAGGTAATTGCATCCTATCCTAGATTGGCTTTCTTTTGAGTTCATTAAGATGTATGTGCAACCACAATACCAATAATTATTGTTAGATTTATTTCCCTGTTGCTTTTTTTTTTTGCATCAAGGAAGTAAAACTTCTTCTTAGCTTTTTGACATTTCAGATGATTGGCGTGTGGACCATGTGTCTTTGGGAGCAGATGGGACAACCAGAAAACGTAAACCTGGTTGAACTTGGTCCGGGACGAGGAACACTTATGGCTGATCTTCTGCGAGTTCGCTACTGCAACTCTTAAAACTTTGTCCATCATAATCTTATTTTGTTTGGAAGACAATATTCTTTCGAGTAATCCTTTAAAAGAAACTTCTTTTATTCGTAGGGCTCATCAAAATTTAATAGCTTTACAAAATCTTTATGCATACATATGGTAGAGTGCAGTCCTGCACTCCAGAAGATGCAACATCGTAACTTAAAATGTAATGATGAAGAAAAGAGGACTGTCAGTGCATTGGCAGGGGTACCTGTTTCATGGCATGCCACTTTGGAGCAGGTTCCTTCAGGAGGTAAGTGGTAAAGAGATGTCAGTTTGTTGAACTCCGATAAATTGTGAAATCTTCTTCCATTTAATTTCATTTCAAAGTTCATAGGCATAGAAAAGTAACTATTAACCTTCTTCACTCATTTTCTATATTGTTGCTGCATTCCAGTGCCAGCAATCATTATTGCCCATGAGTTTTATGATGCTCTACCAGTTCATCAGTTTCAGGTTTGTTTAACTAATAAGATCTGTATTTAATTTCATTAAGACTGTGTAATTCTGATGTATCCTATATATAGATAGGAGAAAGAACTTTTATTTAAAGTTCTGTTCAATATTTTATCCAATAGTATTATTGAAAATAAAAAGAAAATTCAAAAGGAAAATGTATTCCTTGAATTAAATTGCTTAATGCATTTTCAACTTTGTGAAGCTTTACTTGTCTCCTTCAAGATCTGTTTATCAGCCAACTAGCCTTTGATTTCCCCGATCTTACAACTTCTTGGGTTTTGTTTTTATTAGTGTGCACAAAATGTTCCTTTCACCAGAGATATTTGCAATCACATCTGGTTAGTGCATGCTATAATTTCTGTTGCTATATCTGTTGATCACCTTCAAACAATTCTGATGCAAGGACTTGTGCTGACAGCAATGTAGGGTTATAATTTTGAGAATTTTAAGGGTGCATTTCATGTGTTTTCAGCATTCCTAGAAGATAATTACAACATCTCTGAGGTTTCCCCTAATGTTTGTTACTGGGAGGACACCCAAATGGATAAAAGTGCTTGCCTTGGTCACTTAGGCTTCTTTTTAAAAACAAAAGTCTAAGGAGCTAAAAGTGCTTGCCTTGATCACTTGGGCTTCTTTTTAAAAACAGAAGTATAAGGAGCTTTATTAAGAGATAGAAAACTGTTGGTCGTATCATGTCTGTGGCAAAAATCAAGATTAAACTGTTCTAGTTGACAAATTCTGCAGCGGGCTTCCCGTGGTTGGTGTGAGAAAATGGTTGATATCAGCGATAATTCTACGTAAGACTACATCAATATGGAGTAGTTAGCTTTGTATTTAGAGCTTGTGGAATGATTTTATTTTGACACTTCATTATGTTGGTTAGGTTTCAATTCGTTCTATCTCCACAGCCAACACCTGCAACTCTCTATTTGGCAAAGCGCTGCAAGTGGGCTGCTACTGAAGAAATAGAAAAACTTCATCAAATTGAGGTTTGTCCTAGAGCAATGGATTTAACTCATTCACTTGCAGAGAGAATAAGTTCTGATGGAGGTGGAGCTCTTATAATTGACTATGGCCTCAATGGACTAGTTTCAGACAGCTTGCAGGTATGTTTTCTTGATATTGCTATTTTATACAAATGTTGCTTTTCTTATTTTTTTCTTTCATAAAACATGATTTGTTCTTGTTGTTTGTAAAAATCAATAAACCATTCTGGAATGCTGCAATACCTTGGCATGTATGGTTTATACCTGTGCTATTTTTGTTCCCTCCTTCAATCTAATGCTTAGGCATTATTAAAGTACCCTCCTTCAATCTAATGCTTACGCATTATTAAAGTATTGCCCTTCCAAAGGTCTCTATCGCTACTCATATATTTAGCACTTGTGTCGAGCGGATGTCTAAATTAACTGTCTTTTGGCCTACATGAGTTTTCTGCAGGCAATTAGGAAGCACAAGTTTGTTAACATGCTAGATAATCCTGGGTCTGCTGATCTCAGTGCATATGTGGATTTTGCTTCCATAAGGCATTCTGCAGAGGAAGCTTCAGGTTCATCCTCATTACATTAGAAACTGGTCAAGCTTACCGCAGGAGATAGATATGGTGATTAAAACTAATCCAATTTCTGTACTGTTTTCAGAAAGCGTCTCTGTCCACGGCCCAATTATGCAGTCCCAGTTTCTTGGTTCACTTGGCATAAATTTCCGAGTGGAAGCATTGCTGCAGAACTGCACAGATGAGCAAGCTGAGTCCCTGAGGACAGGGTACTGGCGTCTGGTGGGTGATGGTGAAGCACCGTTTTGGGAGGGACCTGATGAGCAGGTGCCCATGGGCATGGGCACCCGGTACTTAGTTATGACTATTGTGAACAAGAAGCAAGGTGTTCCAGTACCATTTCAATAAAGCAGTCCACTATATCCTGTGACAATCCATGTTGAAGGTTAGGTATATTGTAGCTTAATTGCTACTATTAAATGAATCTGCAGTTTGCTATTTTCAGGGTGACTTTAATCTCTCTCGCATACTATCTCATATTGTATTGGCAAACATTGTTCCTTATCTGTTGTTGACGAGTCTTGTTGGGCCGGTGGACACCCTGGTCTTGTTCAATACCATTCGCCTTTTCTTTCATTTACTCCCGTTCCCACTTTCAGCTTTTAACGGTAAGTCTTTTGTCCTGTTGGATTCTAATTTACAGTGAATTACAAAGTCCTTTGTAGCTCATACATAGGCTTCCAATACCTTTCCTTTATAAATACATAAATTTATTAGTTTAATGTATTTTTTAAATAATATCATTCAATATTCTGAAATGTAATCATCGTACCTTTCAAAAAGGCACACGTATTTTTCATTTAAAAAATGAAGATATGATTTAAAATGTCATATCGCAATTCTAATTTAAACAATAATGCATGTTCATATAACAAAATATTAGGATTTTTTTAGAATGGTTAAATGATAATGAATTTCATGAGTTAAACTTATAAAAAAGCATACGTGTTTCGCGATTCGTATTGTTTCCTGATTAAAGAGACTAGAATAGAAGGCAAGTT
The DNA here is from genome assembly GCA_026413385.1 of Erythroxylum gracilipes. NCBI lineage: Eukaryota > Viridiplantae > Streptophyta > Magnoliopsida > Malpighiales > Erythroxylaceae > Erythroxylum > Erythroxylum gracilipes. The sequence continues at coordinate 10,967,397 of JANZLC010000008.1, read as the reverse complement.
CGTGAGCTACAGTATTGCCTTCCCTACAAGCAAAAGTAAGCGATATTGAATTTAAAGATAAAAATAAGGCACCGTATGCAGTGATTTTGATCATCTATAGCTTAACTGATATGCTTAACAGAGACTTTAATTGGACACTGTTACTATTATGCATGTCACTGTTGTTATAAGTCAACCTGTATGTATATATTTGTAGTTGTAGTTGTTTAACTTTGCAGCTGAAAGAAACCTTTCGTTATTAGTTATTTCATCTTTTCGTTTCCTACCCAATTTTTCTAATTGTTTAAGGCATAACATGTGACTATACAGTATATATTTTCTTGCGGGATTGTCCCCATCATCCACATATTATGGTCAAGATTCCAAACATTAGCATCTTTACTAGAGATCCCTTAAAGTTAGAACCTATCTTGATTGTTAAATGTTAACTAATAATAACCTAGAACCTTTTGATTATAAAAGGATTTCATTTTAAATTTTGAGCAAACAAGAATATCAAGTCATCCTCGATATCTCGTTAGTTGGATATATAACTTACTGATATTTAGAACATCACTAATTAATTCTTAATTAGTCATAGCTTGTCAGGAATCTGTGCAGTTCTGTATCTTAAGTCGATTTCCCAACCCCCTACTTAACAATTTCTACAACTTGACGAAATCTTAAAGCAACTGCCAATATAATTTAATTTTTTCCTCCCACCATGTACTGATCATATTTAGATTTGTCCACCAGGCTCAAGGATCAAAGTGAACGACGAATTCTACGAGAAAATCCAAACTCTTGATTTACCTTAATTATTGCTTTAATCTCCTTCAAATTTTTAATAACTATTCTTACGAAGTCTATTGACAATCTGATTACAACAGTATTAGTTTGAGCCTGTGGTGCCGAATAACAAATTGACTGGCCTTAATTGTAGCTTCAATCTCATCAAGTATATAGCATGAATAAGAGCATGGGACCATATTCATCACTGCTTAATTTTCGCATAGTGTGCTCCTGATGCCTGCGTTACAGGGCACGTCACAAAGAATCACGAGAAAGGAGTAGGTAAGACCATGTAGACACTGAGGTATTTCGACATGAATCACATTAAGTGGATCGATGGAAGTTTTCAAGATGCATTAAGTCCACTACTCCTATTGCAAAGTGTGTTGGTGTGGTGGCTGTGGACCCGAGAGCTTGATGCCGTTTTTTTTACCGTACATTGATTACTATTATGAAAAAGCTTTCCTGCTGTCGGAGCCTATCATGATTATAACCAGAAAGGTCAGCTAAACCATGTCGCTCCTTCCTAATGCTAGAGTTAGCTAATGATTTATTATTTAACAAAAATAGTTTATGATTCCGCTATAAATTATTTGACACTGCATATTTAATAATACTACGTAGGAAGGAGAAAGCTACTGCCAAAAAGAAAAATAAGAATTTTATAAATCAAAACCAACTAAAAAAGAATTCTATACCAAAGAAAGAAAATAAAAATCACTTAATATCGTGAGCATCAAAATGCACAAAAGTCCAAGTAACTAGCACAATGTATACTACAAGTTCTACTTTCATTTGGCTCATATCGATGATTTCAACAAGAACTTGTGGATCACCACATAGTTCTTATCTATTTATGTTATGATTTGAATAGTCCTTACATTTCAGACGTGTTTATTTGATGGCTCTGAAGAGATTCTGATTGTAATTTGGGACATAGCAAAGTCGTCGTCATCAATTGACATTTCGGCTCAGTGCTGTAGTTTTTGAAGGCTGCTTTGTTTTTCCTAAGCCGGCTTCCTTGTCATTTTCATTTCAAAAAACTCTCCAATGGTGCTGAGTAAATAAAAAGCTAAAAGATTTATAAGGAGAGAAGTTAAGATGCTGACATCAAGAGTTTTGGTGGGTTCAAATTATAGTGTGATCCACTAAACTGGTAAAGATGCTTTAATACAAGTAGAAAACATGTGTGATGAGAAAGAAGGTTTTGGTGGGTGCGTTATAAAAGTCACTTTATCTTGTGCAAGACAACAAAACTTGTATACTATGAAGTACTCTTCAATTAAATGGAACAGTGTCGTGGGGTTCTCATTAATTAAGGGGGTTTTGTAAAGGTTTCAACCTCAACCGATTATGTCTAGAAATAATAATAGAAAATTCCATGGAGATGAAAATGGTTAAAGAAATGGCTCTCATTTCAACGTTCGAGTGTTAGCTAACTTCATTAAAATAGTCATATGGATTTTCAATTAAAGGAAGCTGTACCATACTTGTATTTAAAAGTCTGGAGACGTGGGAATCGACGACCACTTGCATACTTCATAATTCAATTAATGGAGCTTGAGAGGCAAAAACAAGTCTAATAAGTCAGTGGTAGAAATGGATAAATGCTTCTACTCTTACCATCTTCTGATGCTAGTACAAAACATGGAAACAAAAACAAAAGAAAGCATTACATGCTCTTTGTACAAAATTTGAACGATTCACTTCCAAGTCTCGAACCTTTTTCGAGGGCTCTCAATCCATTCAAAATCAGTATACAAAACATAGTATATAAACAAACCACATGGAACTTATAAAGCGATAAAGAAGAATCGGATTAAATACGTCCCGTCACACATAAAGTAATAATCATTTGAACTGGCATGTTGGTGAAATGTTTCATTTGTTCCACAGTATTCCTGCGCCTGAGTCTCTTGATGATTGGATATACTTTTGCATAATGATGGAGATACTGTTAAAACTTAAGACTCCAATATGCGAGAAATGTTCAATAAACCATTTATAACCCATAACTTCAGCCGCTATGAGTCACAGTAAGGAAGGTCTATATACAATAATACAACAACATTTGGTTATTTATTGTTCATCATTTCAAGTGTAAGTTCTATAGAACTCAGTATCCCTAGTATCTGATGAGAGATATTCAATTTTTTTCCCTTCAAACTATCTATAACAGATAGTAGGTATACTGATATAAAGTGGTAAATTGACTTCATTTAGTATAGCTAATAAATCCAATTTCTCGATACTTTACGTGTGTGGAAACAAAACTTTGGTGCCTTAGTGATAAAATATGATGTTGATCAAGATAAAGAAATAGTGGCGACACCAGCCACCAAATCTGACATCCTGTACTACTACCAGTCAATGACAGCTTGTCCATATAATATAGGAAAACCTTGTTGTCCTTATCAGACTGTTGGGCATCAAGTTTCTTCCTCGATCAACCGAATTCTATATAAAAATATCACTGCTAGCTTGATCCATTTATATTTCTAAAACTTGAAGATATAGTATCCTCTGCAGTTTTGTAGCTATACCTTCATAATATAGAAAACACCTCTTCTTGTGAAGCATATCCATGGATAACAAGAAAGAGGAAGATACTAATCCAAATGATGGAGGGGAAGTCATCAACTACAGAGGAATCAAAGCAATGCCCTTTATCATTGGTAAGTTGAATATTCGTAGAAAGCGCATGAAAGGAGAGAATCTGATGTTATTGGAAGCAATTTTCTTGCTTGGAAGCTTGTGAATATTTGATTCAAACACTCTGCTTGTTGTTTTGTCACCCAAAATTCATGCAGGTAACGAGACGTTTGAGAAGCTTGGTACTGTTGGATCTGTCACAAACTTGGTGGTGTATTTAACAACAGTTTTCAACATGAAAAGCGTTGCTGCCACCACATTTGTTAATGTCTTCAATGGCACTGCAAGCATGGCTACTTTAGTTGGAGCCTTTCTCTCTGACACTTACTTTGGGCGTTACAACTCTTTAGCTCTTGGTTCTATAGCATCCGTTTTGGTACTCTCTATATGCTAGTTTTTCTCATTTCTTTCCGTTTTGCTAGTTAGCGATGAAGATCTACTCTTTATGAGCATTATTATTTTGTAGACCAATCCCTCCTCCATGGCTTTTTGTTTTCAGATCAATATGGATGCTTTTAAAGCGTTTAGATATGGTAGTAATTTGAGATTAGTTTTGCTAAATTTGGAATACGACGTTCTTTTTCTTTTTCTTCACTAGTAAAATATTCTCACATAATACCTACGAAAGTTTTGTCTCCGGTCCCTCTTTGTGCTGGTGGAAGTTGTTTGATAACTATAGAAAAAAGAGAAGTTTCAAGTTTATCTGTTAAGAATCAACTAGTCTCTTTTCTACTGTCAGTTTTGGCTTTATTAACTTTTTTCTTTTTGATTTAGGGAATGACGATATTAACACTAACAGCAGCAATTCCCAGTCTTCACCCTCCAACATGTGCAGCAAAAGAGAACACGTCGTGTATAGGGCCAACAACTTGGCAATTCACCTTCCTACTAAGTGCTTTCGCTCTATTAGTCATTGCAGCAGGTAGTATAAGGCCTTGCAACCTAGCGTTTGGAGCTGATCAGTTCAATCCAAAGACTGAATCTGGCAAGGGTGGTATCACGAGTTTCTTCAATTGGTATTATTTTACTTATACCTTCGCTGTGATGGTATCGGCAACAGGCATTGTCTATGTGCAGTCTGATGTCAGTTGGGGTATAGGGTTGGCCATTCCTGCATTTCTTATGTTTCTTTCCACCGCACTATTTTTTGTGGGAACAAGAATTTATGTTGTTGTGAAGCCACAAGGAAGCCCCTTAACTAGTTTGACACAAGTACTCGTTGCTGCTACAAAGAAGAGAAGACTAAAAGTTCCAGAAAATCCAACGCTCTCACTTTTCAACTATTTTCCTGCCAAATCCATCAACTCTAAACTTCCACATACTAGTCAATTTAGGTGAGATAACCAACCTATATACTTTTGAAGTTAATAAATCACTCATAATTTATTGGTCTCAACAAATATTATGATGGTTAGTAAAACTATAGTACTACGACTACGAACACAGAAAGATCTTGTACTTAATGATCATGATGTATTGCAGGTTTCTTGACAAGGCGGCAATCTTAACAGATGAAGACAAACTTAATATGGATGGTTCAGCTACCAATCCATGGAAACTCTGTAGCATCCAACAAGTTGAAGAAGTGAAATGTGTCCTAAGAACAATTCCCATATGGGTATCTGCTATAATTTTCTCTATTCCACTGGTCCAACAACAGACTTATACAGTGCTCCAAGCCCTTCAGTCTGACAGACATCTCAATTCAAGTAAGTTTCAGGTGCCAGCAGCGACATACATTATATTCACCATGTTGACACTCACAATTTGGATCCCAATATATGATAGGATTATAGTTCCATTAGTCCAAAGGTTGACAGGTAAAGAAGGTGGATTCACATTGCTCCAAAGAATGGGAATATCAATCGTTCTTTCAGTAATCTGCATGCTCGTTTCTGGATTAATCGAGGAACGTAGAAGACATGTTGCTCTTACTAAGCCAACCCTAGGCATTGCACCAAAAGGCGGAACTATTTCGTCAATGTCTAGTATGTGGTTAGTGCCCCAACTTGCTATTGCAGGACTAGCTGAGGGATTTGGGTACATAGCACAGACCGAGTTCTTCTACAAGCAATTTCCAGAAAACATGAGAAGCATTGCTCAATCATTCTTCTTTATGGCCAATGCACTAGCCAATTATCTAAGTGGCTTCTTGGTTTCCATAATCCACCAAAACACCAGAAAAACTAAAAGAGGAGACTGGTTAGACGAAGATCTTAACAAGGGAAGATTAGATTATTTCTATTTCATGATCGGAGGGCTGGGAATTGTCAACTTTTTTTATTTTCTTATATGTGCTAACTGGTATAGATACAAAAATGTCAGTGATAGCACTGTTGAAATGGTCAGGAAAACGAATGCATCAGGAAAAGATACTGTATGATAAATATACAGTCCAAAAGCTTCAATGATGCTGCTTTAATCCTTGCTGGTATTTTCACATGCAGAGCGATTATGCAAAATAAACTGCGAAGCTTGTCACCTACGTATCACTTTTTTCTGCATCATGCAATTTGTTTTTTTTTTTTTCAGCATCATACTTAAAATTGCTCGTAAACTAGCTCATCATAAAAATATACTTGAGATGTATTATTCCTACTATCTAAATCTCTAATATAATTACTATCTAAATCTGTATAGCCAAACAATTATGACTTCTCACCTATCTTATAAAACAAACTACAATTAGTTGTTCCTTGAATGTAGCTAAAAATTCTTTTGCAGCAAGAAGATACATCTTTCTTGGATCTTTAATATATTTGCTGATAAGACATTGAATGCATAACATCAAGCCTTATAATTTAGTAATTTGAATATCGACGGTTACATCAACCAAAAATTAGTACTAAACAAAAGAGTATTGTACTAGACTTTAGTGCCGATCGGTACCACCACTTTCTGTTGGTATTGGTCGGTAATTAAAATACTAGTCAAATATCAGCAAGAATTCAACTTTAAAAAAATTTGAGGACCAAATTGAAAAAACTTAATATTTCTCTTATATGAAATTGTAATTACTTATACATAAAAAGAAATATGATAAAATTGTCTATAATTTATTTAATAACCATTAAAGATACTCATAAGTTTTTTAAATAACTTTTTCAATAATTAGTGATTGTATATTATATATAACTAAATGTATTGGTTTAACTTAATTTAAATATATTTAGTGAATATTTTTAAAATTTATAGATTTCATATTTATGATATATATATACTTTTTAGTGTATACATATGAAAATTATTATAATAACTTCTAAAATATATAAAGATAATTTTTGAAATTAAATTCACTTATTACAAATGCATTTTAAAACTTTAGATTATTCTTAATTTTATATTTATATAAGAATTAAACAATTTTTTAATCTTAATTTATGAGAAACATGTGAAAATAATTTTAATAAAAATAAATAAATACTTGTTATATCAAAATTTTATTATTATGAAAATTTAGATATGATTGAAATAAAGTAAAAAATTATATAACATAACATAGTGAAAGACTAATTTACAATTTTAAAAAATTTAGAGACTTTTTTGTAAATTTTAAAAAATTAGTCGAAACGATCGATACCAATAATGTACGATACTAGACCCAAATTTGAGGCCAATTGCAGTATGGTATTCATAAAATTGTTTGTAACTATTGAAAACATCAAAATTCCTATTTGTAATGGATGCTATCAACCCTTCTTCTTTTAGGATCTTTAATAAGTTTCAAACTAATTTCAGTTGGCATGCCAAAAAATTATAATTCTTTATTTTAAGCTTGTTTAAAACCTCTTAAGCATAATTCTTTTGTGAAATAAAAATTATACTGGCAAATTGGACAACTTTAATACTAAGAAGATAATGCATCATTTCAAGATTAGTTATATCAAATTCCACCATCATGGATTTCTTAAAACCTTTAAACATTACATTATCACTTCCAGTATAAATACTTAATGAGCATTATATCCCTATCATCAATCTTTGTAAAAATTGTATATTCATATGCAATTTTTTTAAAATATTCCTTATAAAATAAGTATTTATACGACTATACCAAACTCTTAGAGCTTGTTTTTAGTTTATAGTGCCTTATTCAATTTATACACTTTATTCTCTTCTCCTTTCTTAATATAACCACAAGGTTGATCAACAAATTGCTTTTCAAATCTTTATGTAAGAAGGTTAATTTTACATTTAGTTGAAAAATGAGCCGTGCATTTTGACCTATCAAAGCAATCATCCTTGTGACTATATCAAGTCATACAATTAGGGATAAAACTTCCCTAAAGTCTATGCCAAATTTTTATTTATAACCTTTACCTAATGAGTGTTACTTGTACATGTCAAATTTGTCATTTTTATTCAATTTCATCTTATGTATCCATTTGACGCTAATTTTCTTGTGCCCTCTTAAAAGCTTATTCAACTTTCAAGTATTATTTCTTTTAAGTATTGCAATTTCCTCTTCTATTGCGCCCTTCCACCATTTTATTTCTTTAATAACCACTATTGTTGGGCCCCGATTCACATTAAGCATGTTTAAATTATTTTGAGACACGTTTATATTCTTTTGAGGATTTTAGTT
>JANZLC010000008.1:10949155-10959289 GCA_026413385.1 Erythroxylum gracilipes | reverse complement strand
GAAGTGAATGGGTGAGAATAAAACAAAACCATTAAATGGTGTAGGACACTTGTCCATATAATGGAGAAAAAGACAAAATAACTTTAAGAAAATAATCCTAATATAAATAATTCTTCAATCCATTGGCACGGGTCCCAATTTTGACCCTAACATAAAGTATCCAATAGTCCAGTACCATTTGACAGCAATTTTCAGTACCGAAAACCAGTCGGTTCGCCACTTGGCGATTTTTCAGGTCCAAAAATTTTCCCCGAAAAATTCCAGAAAATTTCTAAAATTCCCTTAAAATATAAAACACACAAGGCATCACTCCAAATATTTTTTTTAAATGCAAATATCACATTATTCACAACAGAATTTCATTTAGGTATAAATACCAGGAATGTCATGAATGCATGTACAGTTATTTTTCATGTGCAAAAATTTCACTGTTCACATGTAAGGTTATGCATACAGATTTCAAAACAATTCGAAACACTCTTAGCCCTTTCCAATTTACCATTCTGCCCTTCTCATCGGGGTGGGTTATTACATAAAATGAGCCCGATATCTCAAACAGATATGAGACAGTTATTAATGAGCTCGATCTCCATAATAGATACGAGACAGTTATAGGCACTCGGTCACTCACTGAGTTCGCAAAACTCACCTAAAATTTGCAATTATTTTTCAGGCTCTGCAGAGTACCTCATTAGACAAAAGGGAGTATACCAACTGCATTCAAGTAAGAGATAGAGGTCAGAATCAGTTCGCATCTGCACAATTATTTTCATTAATTTTTGTATGAAAGAATGTATTATGAAGTTTTTTTATCATGTGTATTGATCAATTCTATTTTTTAATAACTCTCTAAAATGGAAAGGTTTGTAAATGAAATTGATCTTGAGTGCAATTATTTTAAATGTGATTGAAAAAGTTTATGAATAAAACGGGCCCGATTTGATTATTGATTTTTCGCAAAAGTGTGCATTGTTTTTTTTTATAAATTTAATGAGATTTTACGTGTGCTAGCATGCCACCCTTGTGGAGCACAGACTCGGATATTACTCAGGATATCAGGTACGTGCCTGGTGAGAGTGGGGTGCTACAAATTACCTCATAATTAGTCATCCATACATGTCTTCTTCTAATATGTTAAGGTCACTCCTCTTCTTCTAAACTTATAGGAATTGCATGTTATTCATCCTCCTCTAACTGTTACTTTCCATTATTTCCCCAATAAAACTAACAAGAATTTGTTACCCGATAACATCATTATTCCACTTCCAAAACTTCTCTTCATCAAAGATAACATATAAACTAATATTGATTTTTTTAGTGTTAAGATAGTTTATAGGCTTTTGATTGATCACTAACACTAAGAAGAATGTATTTTCTCCTTTTTTTCTCTAGCCTTTTCCTCTTCTCATATAAAATATGAAAATAGGAATACTTCCTCATATATTGTGTTTTGGATATTATGGGACATCTATTCCAAATATGAACAATTCAACTGAATGCATTAGGTAAAAAAGCTTTTAAGAGCTTCACTTCTTGATAAAAGGCTTCACACCATATTCACAATCATATGATTTTTTCTCTCACACTTTTTCATCTTATTAAGGAGTTATTATTGTTGTAAGCTGCCTTTTGATTCCACAAGTCTATAAAAATTACGAATTCATGTGAATTATATTCTCTCACATATTAATTGTGAATAAAAATTTAAAATTTTCCGCAAAAAATACCAATATTCTCTAACTATAATCATTAATAAAGGTTATTATCTTTCCTTTTCCTTTATTAGAAGATGAATGTATTAGCCCAAACCAACTCAAAAGCTTTCTTTGCTCTCTCTATGAATTTTCTTCTAAGAATTGACTTTAATATTATTTGCTAACAATACAATCTGTATAAACTTCAACGGGAGTTGTAATTTAAGAAAGATCAATCCTTATTTTTTTGCTACAAAGTTTTTATTGCACTAAAATTTAGGTGATCATAATGAAAATGCCATAGCTATACTACATCTTTCAATTTTACTAAAAAAGTAAGAATGAAGGATGTTATGAAGATATAGAGGAAATATATCATTTATTATTATATTATCTTGAGCAATTGAACCCAACTTTGAATATTGAATTCTACACACTCCATTTGTGATAGAAACCTCACATCCTTTTTCTTATAGTTAACCCATATTAAGTAAGTTGTTTTTAAATCTAGCATATGAAATGCATCATAGATAATGTGGAAGGTATTTTCTTTGGTTTGAGTAGTCATCCTTCCTTTTCATATGATAGAACCATGAAATAGTTACTAAACTTGACATAACTATAGAAAGGTTCGTCAAAGTTAGAGAATGCCTTCTTGTCTCCAAACATGTGGTTGATGCAATTAATGTCTAAGTATCGCATGTTTTATTAAGTTTCTCCTTTGGAATACCATATCAATAAAAGAGACATCTCTTCTTCTTCTTTTATAATAAAGTTAGTTTTTTCACCTCTCTATTTATTCAAATTAGTTTGATATACTAATTAATAATGACTATAGCGAAGACACATATAACACTCTATATTGGATTTTTCTGTTGGCTTTGGTCTAGAAGTGGCTGAGTGGTTACCTCCACATTCTTTTTCTTTTCCTTGAAATTGATTTTCTTGGTGATATTGATACTGGTTTCTACGATCATTGCTTACTCTACTTTGACCTTTAGCACTACTTTATCCTCTATCAACTCTGTTTGGTATATAATAATTTTATGATGAAGTCTTCAATGCTTGCTCTCTTTTTTTTTTTTTTGTATATATATCTTATTGGTTTATTTTTGGTTCTTGAGCTAATAGTGAACCTTGTAGTTCATCAATTAAAAGAAACTTGAGATCCTTTGATTCTGTTGTAGAACATACCATATAATTAAATTTTGATGTCATTGATCAAAGAATCTTCTAAATAATCTTTAGATTAAGTATACATACCATAAAATTAAAAATTGATGTAATTGATCAAAGAATCTTCTAAATAATCTTTATGTCAACTATCTTATACCTATCTTGCATTTTGATGATAATTATCATTGTCTTTAAGGAAAATCCTTAAATAGATTCTCCAGATTTCATTTGGAGTAGTTTAAACTTTGATTGAAATGCGTAAAGCTATTTCCTTTTTCTTACAAATATTTGGAACTTATTTTTTAAAGAATCCCAAATTTGCTTTGAGGTATCCTTAAAAAGGATTAATTTTCAAGATTGAGTAGTAAATTGCTTAAATAGTTTTTAAGATTTGAGTTGTCAAATTCTACAAAAGATAAAATTTTCCCTAGAAATCCTTGAATCATTGTCCTTTTACTTCATTTGTTTGCATACAAACTATTGGTTCAATAATTCTTTCTGAGACTCTTAGAGACGATATGCCACTACTCCTTATAATTGAAGAAATTATCCATTAGGATGCTCCAATAGTTATGGTAACCATCAAGGCAAGGGGATTGTCGGTAGAGCAAAAGTTTCAATTGTCATCATTTTTCTATTGACAATAGTTACTAATTCTGTTTTCTTGATAAATTCATATTTAAATCCTATTGAATATTTTATAAAAATCATTAAGTAGTAGCGAATGATGGATTCAACTTTATGACTATAATTTGTTAAGTATTCAATAACATTGAAGAATGTAAAATTTTAAATTTAAAAATACGAGTAATATTCTACATGAAACAAGACATTCAATAAGTACAAATCATATGATTTACAGATTAAGTCTCAAAGTCTTATCTATAATTCTAACCTTAACGCATATCAGTGGTGCAATTTTCTTCTACAGGTTTGCTTTTCTCTAAACATGCCACGCAAGTTGTTAACCTAAATCCACTTGCCGGCAAAACCAAAATGCGTAAGGGACAACTAAGTGCAGGAAATGGTGTTACTCACGCCTTGTCGCCCTTCTCAATTATCTGTTATGTGTAGTGATCATACATCCTAATCACTGCCCATGAAAAAGGAACAGTCCTCTTAATATGGACCAGAGTTTATTGATCAGAAAACTACATTGCTATAAAGCTTTGGTTGACTGAGAAGTTGTGGCTTCTTACGAACAATGCTTCACGGCTCTTAATACTTAGCACCATTCATCCAATTATAGCAGCTGTGTACCATTTTTCTTCTTGGCCTTTCAAATCAATTGAATATTATTCCTACAGAAGGAAACACGTTATATGGTAAGACAAAATACTTTCGCTCGTTCAGACTTGGGAAGTTTCAACATGTCCTGATCAATTAACAGGCTAACGATGGTAACGTTTATTGCATATTATTGACCTTTCAAAGAAAGGACTAGGCACATATGGAAAAAAGCACATTAGGGAATTGGATTTAGTGCTGTCAGGCTGCTTGAGAGGCGGGTATTGAAGGTGTGCTGTCTTTCTCTCTCCTCTGTGTCTGTTTGCACCTTGGTTTTCTCCTTTGTGAAACTTTTATAGATTGTAATTTCTGGAAGATCTCTAGCTTTGTATATAACTTTTTTATATTTATATAAAATTTTTCTGATTTATTACCCAAAAAAAAAAAAAAGACAATGCCTCCTTGGCCCGGTTGCTGTAAGCTTTCAAATTCCTTGAAGCTTTGGCAGTTATCATTAACATTCATTCTCTAACTCTAATCCTTGAAACTAACTATATTATAATCTCCTGAACTATAGACACAAATATCATATATTATTTTTTCTTTTTTTAAAAAAAAATTTTCTATCCGAGAGTTGAAGTTGAAATGGCCTTAAATACTTGCCTTCAAAACTTACCCAATTTTAAGTTCAATATTGTTGTAAAAATCAACTAGATTAGAGCATATTTACAGCTAAATAGGACTGAAAGAATAGTAATTAACATAAAAATTTTACGTGAAAAACTCTTAAATTAGGGTAAAAATCACGGACAAAAATAAAAGAATTTTACTACTGAAAAATGGAGAATTACCAAAAAAAATTAGACTCACAAAATACACATAATATTTTATCTTTCATTTCTCTTTCTTTTCTCTCTCACCCCAAATCTCTCTTCTCTGCTAATGGGTTACACTCTCTTTGTTTAAATTGGCAGGAGATTGAAGGTATGGTTAGCCAAATTGGCCGACCATTATTTGTCTTATTAGGCATGCTAGACATTGAAAATTGGTACCTAACACACCAAGCTTACACTACAAGAAAACAACCTCATTTGCGTCGTAAAAGGTCGAGAAACATCGCAGAATCTCATTTGTGACGTTTTAAAAAACATTGCCGAAGGTATTGTAGGGAAAAAGTTTCCACGACGTTTTATGAAAAACGTCGCGGAAAACCCTGACATTTCTGGACGTTTTGGAAAACGTCACCAAAAGGTCGGATAATTTGGAAGAAAACGTCACGAATTGTAACAGTTTTAGCCACGTTTTTTAAACATGTCGTGAAAATCAGCAAGCTTCGCAAAATAGATTAATGTTGCGGATTGTAAGTAATTTTTTTTATAAATATCCCAAAATAATTTTATTTTAATAAATTTTCAGTTTTAATAATTAATTCTTTTCATTTATCCGAAAATAAATTTAAATTTGATAATTATTCAATTTTAATTTTAATTTTTTCTTTTCATTTATCCAAAAATAATTTAAATTTAATTATTATTCAATTTTAATTATTATTTTTTCTTTTTTATTAAATTCGAATTTTTTTTGATTTTAATAATTATTTTTTCTTTTATTTTGTTTCAATATTCTGAAAATAATTTTAATTTAATTATTAATTTAATTTAATTATTATTTTTTAAATAACAAATTTAAAATCTTATTATTTAATAACTATTCAATATTATTTATGGAATTTATTTATTTCATAATTCTTCAAAATTTTGAGTATATCATTAATTTTAATAATTATTTATGTATAACAAGAATTTAATATGTGCAGACAATTTATTTTTTAATGGCAATTCCCAAACATGTCATAATATAGTAATTAATATAAACAATACGTCATAAGTGTTTAATATATCAATATGAGTACTTATCTAATCTAAAAGAATATTATGTGTAGCACATAAACGTTCCAAGAGCTTTTTTTTGTTGTTCGACTTCGGTAGTTAATCGATCCTACATTTCTTTAACTTTTTTGGTCAATTCATTATCTCGAGACTATAACCCCTGATTAACCTTTTTCAACTCCTCTAATTCGTCTCGAAGTCTCTTTCTAACCGAAGTCTTGCCTTGTGGTCGAGGCTCAATTCCCATGCCAATAACATAATCTGATCTAGTGCCCAAGACTTTGTCGCACACTTCATCCACTATCATCGGATGACATTGTTCTATTGAATGTGTCAATTCGTGACACATTAATTCCTAAAAAAGTAAGAATTAATTACATACAACGTCTCATTGAAGAAATATTTGTAAATGAACTATGTATTCACCTATTTTTCATTGCATTCGGTAGTTATCTATTGACCTTTACTTTCATTATAATGAGTGTGATACCATAGCTTCATCCGACTCTTCTCCATCTTTGTCACTCTGTTGTATAGAAATATATTACTAGTAATATTTATTATAATTTTGAAATGTCAATCAAAGAAAAATATAATTAAAAAGATAACAACTCACAATCTTATGTCGTATGGCTACAAAGGCCTTGAAGTCGGAGTTTGGTCGACATTTAACCTTGGCTTTTCACGTAATAAAATCTATTATAACATTTATAAATCACAATCCATAAATACTAAAATATAATTAGTTGTCCAAAAAGTTGTGAAATTAAGCTTTTTGATCAAATAAACTAACCTTTGTAGCTGATTTCTCCCAATATTCGCATAAATCCATCCACTCTGCCACTGTGACATTATGCGGCTTAACATCCTTTCTGTTCTTAGTAAAATGCTTTTTTAAATGAAATCTTTGATCTTTAGATCTTAGAGCAAGAAACTTCTTCACAGCAGCATGTACTTCGTTGTCAGTCCTTATTCCCTTGATTTCCAACTTTTGCTGCAAAAAATTATAAATTATTGGTCAAAGCTTTAGGCATATGGAAAACTTGTACAAATTAGATAGTTTTATAATACTTACGTATAACTTATCAAATGCAATGTACAACTCCTCATTATTAATTTTTTTACATTTTGTTCTTACAGGTAAGGAAGTTCGGGATACCACACCAATCTCACTCGATAATTTGGCAGACTGTATGGAGTTGGTTGGTCGTCCTTCAGCAAGGGAGATCTCTATCTCTAATCTCTTACCTATCGCCTTATTAATCTTTGCCAATCCGTGTCCTTTTGTGACACCCCTTATAATTAGTATATAACATACTCTTAATTGGTTAGATAAACAAAATAATTAAACTTAACAAATTTCACCAATATGATGTGAAAGATCATACCTGCAGTGCTTGCAGAAGAAAAGCCCACAGTGGGAAGAATAGTCTGATTTACTGGTGTCTGATAATTAGAAGCTGGAGGCATCTCTTGAGAAGTTTATGGAGAACTAATATTACGTCGCATATTCAAATGTTGTTCATACTTATCTCTAGGATGAGTAATAGGCATAGATGTGACATCTCTTGGTGCTAGAGTAGGCTCACAAGGTGCAGGTGTGTGATCTTGTGGCTGTGTACGAGCAGATGGCTCATTAGCTACACTTCTAAGAAGTTGACGGTACCGCGACTACAGGTGTGTCGGTACTAAGCTGCTTGGTGTAGCCTTGTTCTTCTTCTTGGGCAGACCAAGTCCCATGTGAATCACCTGCAAAGAATGATGAAGCAAAGGAAAAAGTGGGTTCAGAGAGAAACTAGTAGAATAAGTACCCAATCGATTAAGAAAACCAGTAGTCCAAGTATTTAGAGTATAATAAAGCAACTTGATATGACAAGTGCATAAATTTATAAAGGAAACAACTCATTAACTGTAATTGACTGTAACAAATTCATTTACTTATTAGAATTTTCACATTATGTTACGATGCATGCATGAAGTTATAATGGAAGTGATGACTATAATTGACAAGTCCAAGCAACACAGCTCATTGACTGCAATACGATCGCTGATTCTTATTTATATGAAATAGTTTGATCGAGCAAAATTTTCCTACAAAGCAATAATCCAAAGTCCAAGCAACACAACTCATAGGGAACGCCCTATGTGAACAGGAAGAAGGGCCCCTATGAAGCATATGCCTTATCCACCTCAATGTTGATTCTTCAGCCAGAAGTATGAAAAATGGAAGTTAGAAATGTCAACCAATCAGCCCAGGATTCTTAAATAGCATGATGCACTTACATGTAAAAGAACACTAAAAATCCCGAAAATCATTATCATCTATGATATGATCACATCTATCATGAGAATTAAAGTTTACCTAACTGATGGTCAATTCATGTAAGTGATAATATTGCAACTTTTTATCTAGTAAATTTATTCGAACATGTTGAATAGCAATCTCTTTCAATTGTTTCTTAATTAATTATGAATTACAAAGGTCATAAACAAGAAGATAAGAAAACCAAAATTCCTACACTCAGTTTTCAATTTATAGTATGATGATCAATGATTTTGTTAAAAGAAATAATACTATATGCAGTAGCATTTGATGATTGGGCCTTTGATTCTAAAATATTGATTGCAAACATTTGCCTTTCCCTTAATAAAACAAATGTATCTTTTTTTAGCTGATTATGTGTTCTTTTCTTAACCAACAACTGTGTTTTCTTTTATACATATATATTTTAGTTGATGCTTTTCTGCAGGTACTTGTCAATGGGGAGAATTTGATGAAGGTGGCTTATTGTGGGGAGAATGTCTTGTCAGACAGTGGTTTGAAGGTGATCCTGTCACTGAGCTTTTGTTAAAGGTTTAAAACTCAACTAAGTTTAGTTGCAAACTAGTTTCCTTTTCTCACTCCACTATTCAAGGTAAACTTACATTCAAGTCATATCATTGTTCAATTATTATCAGATTTACAACTATTCAGTCATGTGTATATGAAATGTCTTCAAACCAATTGCTTAAAAGCTGACTTGGTGTGATGTCTTAAAAATGGTCATTTAATGGAGATAGCTATCTGAAGTTAAAAACCTGCCATTGAAATGGCTTTTAAATGTACTTTTCTAGATGATCCAAATGTACCTGAGATTGCTCACATGTACAAGACAGACAGAGCCAAGTATGAGACCACTGCTAGATCTTAGACCCAGAACTATGTTATGGGTTAATAGTTCGACTTCTGTAAGTGAGGAATGAAACCCTTGGTCCTATTAGTAAATAATAGAAACACCACACCATATGGCATGTGGGTCTGTTTGGTTCTCTTGGATCTAATATTTTATATGCTGGGATGTTGTGTAACATGTTGTCCTAAAGCCTTAACTACAAATCTTATACATTAAGATGTATGCTTTGATAGGTTCCAATCAAAGGTATTAGAGATTTTATATCGGTATTATTATACTCAAGTGAGAATGAACATTAATACTCCCTTTTACTGCAACTCAAGTACTTAAATACATTAAGAACTCAACTGCTTTGTTAAACTGTGATTAGCTAACAATCTCTAATTTATTGACTGAATCCTATGCAGACTCAAATGACAACTTATGTTGAATCAAATAACAAATATTATTAATTTTAAGTTATGATATGCAAATCTGTAATCTTGGAATATCTACATGATCTACTTCTACAATTTACATGTTCACATTTAATTAAGGTATCTTGGTTTTTCGATGGGCACACATGTATGTTTTATCGTTGCCACCTTCTTCCAAAAGAACTTTTTCCTTAAGGTTTACTCAAGTTGACAAACCTATTCCCGCAGCTCTTTTGTATTTTCTCACATAGCATCTTCTTTTGGAAGCTTCCTATACTGCACTAAGCTTTTCAACACAAAATTTGACCCCTTTTTAACTCACCTAGTGTCTAAAATAGCTTTACAGTCTACAATAATGTTGGATCCCGTTTCCGGAACCCAACTAGCGATCCGAAAAAGATTCATCGAAATGATCATAATTTTTTTTATTATAAAGCCATCTTTATTCAACTTATGCAAATCCATACAATTTCCCTTTTCTCGGAAATTATCCTTAATCAATTTCTCAATTAATCCTTTTCATATACTCATATAAATCCCAATTCTCATTTTTATACCC
>JANZLC010000008.1:10866770-10883538 GCA_026413385.1 Erythroxylum gracilipes | reverse complement strand
AGAGAAGGAGACTTTCTTTTTGTCCCCCACACAATACACAGTACTATCGAGTCTGTAGAATATAAAGCAAGGTTTTTACAGAACCAAAAAAGTAAACTCAGCTAAACGACAAAAAAGCAAATAACATATTTTAATATTCTCAACAAGATCCCGTGAAGGTGGCAGTGAATTTACGCTCGTTTCGACCTCTAAAAGCTTATTGGAAATTATTAAATTGAAATAAAATATTTTTTATATTTCTTCGTTTATTTATCTTTCACCTTCAATCTAAAAATATGCATGGAGGCTTATAATACGCGTTACAACTTATTTAGTAAATCCCATTAAATAAAGTAATAGCATTCATAACAGCAGATGTGTGGTAGACATAATCGCCTTCTAATTTCTTACGTGTGATGCCATCGCATAAATGCCAAATTAGTTAGAATAAAAGCATTCAATTTATAAGTGTGCATACATACTTTTTCATTTGAAAATAAAAAAATATATTATTAATGGAGTATAACTCCTAAAATACTTACGAAATTAAAGAATATATGAAACAAGATGAAATATATGAGAAACTGGATACAACATAATATTGTAGTCATTGCACGGGTATGTTCTATAAAGAATACGATTCTCTCTTTTCTTTTTTGATAAATTAGAAGATTTTATATAGATTAGAAATATTATGTACAGCACTGGAGACTACTTGAGCACTAATTTCTTACCTAACAAAAGGTAACATAAGATAAATACATGAGGAAGCTACAACACTTCCTTACACCAAACACAAACAACTGAGAACAACACAGCAGCCTTCCTACCAAAGAAAAACCTTAAAGTGCTAGCTCATCTACCCAATAACATAAGCTTACCAACAAACAATTTACAGCACTTTTAATCAACCATCAATTATATTGCTAAACAAATCAACCTGCTGCTCAACTTAAGATGGAGAGTGAGATGATGTTTCCACTCACGTACTTCCATTGAGAGAATACGATTCTCTTGATGATGTGAAAGAGAAGTTTTCATTGAAGATGTTAAACTTACTAAAGACGCTTAAAACATTTAATACTATCGTACTTTATACTTTTAAAAATACATTGTACTGTATTTCATTCTATAATATTATTAAAATAGTACATCCTAATATCAACATTATGAGTAAATGTCGAATGAATTATAACTGAAAAACAAAGTGGCTCCCCATCATTTTAATATATGGTACTAACCTTTTAGAAGTCATATTAATTTTAATAAAACTATCATCACTAGCATTTATAAATAATAAGGTTCAAAATTTTTATCAAAAGTCTAGAAAGAGGTTCGAAATAATATTATAAATATCGCATTATATCGATTAAAAAAATAATATAAAATTACTATTTATCATCACTTTATTGTCTCTAGTTGTAGTACTAAAAAAATTTAAGCCAACACTAAATTATGAAAAGCATTGGATTAGAATTATAAATTAAAATTAAATTGCAAAAATAGATTTTATATTTTTAATCATAAATATTTTAAAAATAATTATTATGTTTAAAATAAAAATTATTTTAAATGTTAAAAAATTAAATTTATTGAATCAAATTTTAAATTATATTATTAAATAAATATAATATATTGACTCTTTAATATTAAAACTGACAAAATTAGAATTAATATAATTTAATTATTCAATTTGTTGTTAATATATGTTTTTTTAACTAAAAAAATATTGAATAAATCTCCAACGAGGCTTTAATCAATACATTTAAGACACAGAGCAACCAAGATGGTTACCTGAGTGTCAGGTTTGGCATACAAATAGTTCTACGTAGGTCTTTGTGTTTTAATTCTAAGCAAAGACTTCTAACACGGTCATTCAAACATCTAGGACTCCTGCATAAGTAAGGAAACAGCTCTCTAGCTAGCGTTAGCAACTCGACATTTAACTGTAGCCTCTCATTTCTCAATTAGATCAATTTGTATGAATTTAGATATTCCATCTCCGAGTCATATTGGTTTGTGAATTGACTGGAGGATCTTGAGATTAATTCTTAAATATTATGACATTTCTCTCTCTTCAAATCAAATAGAGTAGATGGTACATCCAAATACCATCTCTGTTGTGTTAATGTTTGGTGTATGACTAGATATTTGCGGTACTTGATTTTAACTTGTTCTTGTCATCTTTGTTCCGGCATAATTTTTATTTAGTATTTCATGCAAGTCTTATTAGAAGTAATTGAGGATAGGGCAGTTAGATGCATGCTATTTTATTTGTTTTTGCGTATTAAGAGATTACTTATGATATCTCTTGCTTATACGTAACTTTTTATTTTTTATAAAGTTTTGATTTATCCCAAAAAAAAAAACTATCTTAAAGACATTATAATCACCTTTCACACATATGGCAAGATTGCATTGCCCATTGACTACCATCTCTTGGCAATAGTGATTACAAATATGTTGAGTCTTCAACTAGAGAGCTGTTGTATAATTGCCGTTGAATAGCATGTCCTTGATCGATTTGGAGCATTATAAAAATGGAGTTTTGCTCTTACAAAATGCCGTGGATGCATACAAAATGGCAGGACATTATGTAAGTACTTTCCATGAGTTTCTAAACTTGTGACAAGTAGTTGATCCTTTTAATTTGTTACTATTCTGAAAAGCACAAAATCATAACTTTTTAGAGAAATTTACTTTTGTACAGTACATGTCAATAGAAGAAAAGATTACAGAAGACGTATTCTAACCCAATTGGGTAGAACATGTATTTGCAATTCTTATCTTGTTATGCTCATCTTTTTTTTATATATATTTTGAGAATTATCACCGCTTCTTATTTATAAAATTTACATTATTTATTTTTTGATAACTTTCAATATTTTTTTACAATGATATATATCATATTAATAAATCACAAAAAATGACTAATGATACTAAGTTGATTTAGAGCTAACGGTTTTCAGCCTTATTCATAATTTCCAAATAAAAATATATTCTCTATTTCATTATAATTTCCTCTTTTCTATCGGTTCAAATATTTTATATCCAACTTTAACTAAGATAATTGTATACTTTTAAAAGGAATTGATTCATAAGTAATTCAAGACCTAAAAGTCCATGGTGTGTTTACAAATATTATAACAAAGTTATGCTTTTGAATTTAATAATTGTTGGGTATTATCAATTATACATACAACGTTAAAAACTTAAATTAGCTTCCCCTAAACTTACTTTTTAACTTTTTAAAGACTCTTTGCAACAATGTGAATTAATTCCAATAAATTATATAAAGGAAAAGAAAATAAAAAAATAGGTAAAGAAAAAATTAAAGGGAAAATCTTTATAAATTTATAAATTTGTTCAAATTTGTGGATACATATTTCAGTGGTAATTTTTGAATATGAAATTCAAATTTCATTGTATTCCCTTGACTTTATATTTTGTTATATATTACTGTAAATTTTGAGTTTAGTAAAGTGTACTTGTGAGTTTTTTTTTGAAAATTAAAATTTTTATTACTTAGTTAATGTACAGTACAATGAGGTTTCAATGCTAGTTAGTACAAAATATTAGATGTTACAAAAAAACTTGAAGAAAAGATCTCGCTCCTATCAGCCCGGAAATACAAGATGATTCATTCCAATAACTATCTCTCTCATATTAGTGGGTAGATTGGTTGTTACCCCTCTAGCTATTAAATTTAGCCTCATCTGTAGAACAGGTTTTTGAGAAATCTCGTTGATGCTTCGGCTTGCTTGTTTGAATATTCTACCATTCCTTTCCTTTCGTATGTTGTAGACCAATGTGCTCCAGTTGATCTTAACAGCGTTATAGTAAGCTAGATTCTCCATTTTGATTCTCATCGTTAATAGTGTCCTCCCAAGTTGATGCTAGATTACTAATGTTTAGTTTCTACGAAATTCTTTCCCATACCTCCTTGGTGAATCTGCATCTGATCATTAGATGTTCCAAGCTTTCAATATCTGTTTCACATAGTTCCCATCTCAGAGTTGATTTGGAAACTTCAATCTATCCTTAGTGAGTAATCCCCCATTTATTCCCAACCAAAGAATAAAGAAATGAGCTGGTCTGATGTCTGGATCACTACAAAAAAAGTAAGAATTAGTGACGGAAAATTACCGACAGAAAATAAAGCGTAGCAAATTAGCGACGGAAAACTTATTTCCGTCGCTAAAATCGACGTGAAAAATTCATTTAGCGACGGTTATCATTTCCGTAGCTAAAATTGGAGGAAAACCATCCTGGCAAAATTAGCGACGGACTTTAGGGACGGTAAAAGTTTTGGTCAATAATTGCATAACAAATTAGCGACGGAAAACTTATTTCCGTCGCCAAAATCGACATGAAAAAATTTTGTTTAGCAACGGTTATCATTTCCGTCGCTAAAATTGGAGGGAAACCGTCCCGGAAAAATTAGCGACGGAGTTTAAGGACGGTAAAAGGTTCTATCGGTAATTGCACTCAAATTAGTGACATAAAACTTATTTTTGTCACTAAAATTGGAGGAAAATTTAAAATTTAAAGGCGGGAATTAAAGGCGGTATAATAAAATTTAAAATTTTCGACGGATTTCCGTCAGTAAATCACTTTTAAACCCCCCCCCCCCCCACTTTGGTTCTTCCTCCTCTAGCGACTTCCTCTCCCATATGGTGAGTTCCTCTTCTTTCTTGCTTTTTTTTCCTTCGATTTCTTTATTACTCTTTCTTGGTGGGTTTTTGATTGTCATATATAGTATTGATTTATGTGTTGAATACTTTTTGTTGTTAAAAAAGAAATGAGTATTGTTGAAGAAAGCCCATAAGATCTAGTATAGGGAAGCTCTCTGAATACTCTACTAAATCCTGGTTAGTTTGTATCTTCAATCTTTCTTTGAGCTCTCCTCATCTCTGTGTTAGTTTACAAGCTTTAGTTTCAATTGCGTTTCAGGGGAATCGGAGCTATAGAAGCGTTAAGCAAACAATGAACAGACTAGAGGAGGCCTCCTCTCTTGTAGAGGTTCAAAGAGGTTGAAAAATTTGTAACTAGTTCTGCTGAAGATAAGAGGAAGAGTCTTGAAGAACACCTCGTCAACGATGATGGGAACTTAAAAAAAATATTAATTTTATTTACCGACAGAATTTTATTTCTGTCGGTAAAATGATCGACTACTACCGACGAATTCTGTTGGCAAATTTACCAACGGTAAATTTAGGTCAATCGGTAAATTTACCGATAGCCGTTTTAACGACGTCTTAGGTCGTCAGTAATTTCCGTCACTATTTTACATTACCAACGAAATACAAATAATTTCCGTTGTTAAACGCCCTATTTCTTGTAGTGGATCCTATACCAGGTTTGTCCATCTAACCGTATTGCTTTGACCTACCTATAGTACACCCTTGCATGTCTTAAAGTTAAAATTCCTCAAACTGTCAACAGTCCATAGAATGGTATCCTCTTCCTGCTCTTGGCATCTTGGCAATTGAGCCATTATATCTTCTGGTTTCTACTATTATGGTAAGGCCAGGCCTATTGAGAACCTACTCATTTTGGTCTTTGCCCTCACAACCCTCCTTAGTAGCTGTAAATCTTCCACTTTGTAAAGGGGACCCCTGTTGTGCCAGTTGTCGAACCAAAGGATGTATTTTCACCATTCCTAATATTTATGAAACACCAAGTTTTACATCCACTGCTTTGTTCCTAAAATATCTTTTAGAGTCCTTGACATGTCGTTCCTCAGTTTTATGACCCAAATACTACTGTGTTTTGATAATGATTCTATAAGTCCATTTCACCCATAGATCCTCCTTCTTGCTACATAACCATCACAATCTTTTCCTTAAGTTGACTTTGCTTGTCAATCTTGCAGAACAAATACTCAACCCTCCTTGGTCTTTGGGTCTATATACTTTGCTCCAGCTTAACTTTGCTTTACTCCTGCCCTGATTGAACCCATTCTATAAGAACTCCCTTAGCTTTCTGTCAATTTCCTTTAGAATTCTCTTTGGAAAGGAAAGATAACTAATCCAATAATTGGTAAGATTATTCAAAACAGATTGAATGAGTAAGCCTTCCTACATAGCTTAAGAACCTATTGTTCCATTGGTTTATCCTTTCGCTTATGATGTCCAACAATAGTTTGCAATCACCTGCTTTGATCTTCCTTTGGGATATTGGCACTCCTAGGTATTTGAAAGGCAGATTCCCTTGTTTCAACCACATTTCGATAGACTTTGTAGCTTTATCTCCATTAGAATTACAAGATAAATAGAAGGAACTCTTTGAGGGATTGCTTCTTAGCCCAAAAAACTCCTAAAACTCCTTCATTGTCGCTTTAAGTATTTTAATAGAGTTCTTATCAGCCCTATAAAACAATAAGAGGTCATCAGAAAGAGCAAGGTGAGTGATTCTCATTCCCTTACATCTATGGTGATATTTGAATTATGTTTGGGTACTTTGTCCTAGCAAGAAGAGTGGACAATGCTTCCATGCACAATTTAAATAGGTAAGGGGATAGGGGATTCCCCTGCCTTATTCCCCTTTTAGCTCGGATTAGCCTGGTCGGCTCCCCATTGACTAGAATACCTAATGTTGTAGTAGTTACACATTCCTCTATCCACTCCCTAAATATTGTAGGATAGCCAGCTACTTTCAGAATGTTAAAAAGAAAACTTCAGTTGATAGAATCATAAGCTTTAGCTAAATCCATCTTGATTTTGCAATTCTTCCTCTTTCTTGGAAAAAGATAACCTTCCATCAGCAATGATATAACTCACAACTTCTCTTGTCCAAGGATGCCTCAATAAAATGGAGTTACAGAGAGAAAGAACAGAACTTTGGTTGCTATGGTCAAAACTGGGTAGAAGCGATATCCACGGTATGTTATGTACTTAACAGATGTCTTATAAGACCTATTCTAAAAAAGACCCCTTATGAGTTGTGAAAAGGAAGAAAACTAAATGTTACTTACTTTTAAGCATTTGGATGCAAGTGTTTCGTGCTAAAAAATGGAAAAGACAACCTTGGAAAGTTTGATGCGAGATCAGACGAAGCTATTTTCTTGGACTAAATGTCAAAGCTATTTACAATAAAAGAACAAAGAAGATAGAAGAATTGATACATGTGGTATTTGATGAAGCACTACCTTTGACAACAACAATTAACTCAGATGATGAAGAGCATCATTTGATTCCTAAAAATATATCAGAGAATCAAATGAAACCTATAATACCTTCAGAACCACAAAATCAAGAAGAGCCCTTTGAAACTAGAACAGAGCAAGCTCCTTCATCGCAGCAAGAACCTATACAATGAAAAACACCGAGAGAATGGAGAGGTCTTGATACACACCAATATATTCTTGGAGATCCCTCTGAAAGTCTAAAACAACTAGAACCAAAGTCTAAAAGAACAACTTTGTGGCTTTCATCTCATAACTAGAACCAAAGTCTGCTGAAGAAGATCTTACTTATGATAGACGAGCTAAGTTAGTTTGACAAGAACAAAGTATGGAATCTGGTGTCTCGTTCACAAAACAAATTAGTTATTGGAACTCATTAGGAATTTCAAAACAAACTTGACAAAAATAGTAAGGTGGTAAGAAACAAAGCTAGACCTGTAGCTTCAGGTCATAATCAACAGGAAGGTATTGATTTTGATGAAATTTATGCACTTGTTGCTAGATTAGAATTTTACTTATTTTTACATGCTAAAGAAACTTCAAGTTGTTCCAAATGGATGTTAAAAGTGCACTCTTAAATGGTTGCATTAATGAAGAAGTATTTAATAAGCAACCCCCATGTTTTGAAGATGAAAACTATCCGGATTACATGATAAAGTTATCCAAAACTTTGTATGGTTTAAAATAGGATTTTCGAGCATGGAATGAGAGGTTAAGTAACTTTCTGCTTGAGAATAACTATGAAGGAGGAAAGGTCGATAAAACTTTATTTATTTAGAGAAAGGAGAATGATTTACTCACGGTGCAAATATATGTTGATGGCATAATATTTGGTGCTACTAATCCATCTTTCTGTGAAAAATTCTCAGCATTAATGTAGAGGGAGTTTGAAATGAGCATGATGGGAGAATTATCTTTCTTTCTTGAATTACAAATCAGACAAAAAAGAATCTTCATTAGCCAAGACAAATACACAAAGGAACTCATCAAAAAATATCATTTTGAGAGTGCCAAACCGATGGGTACTCCCATGTACACTGGAACTAAACTTGATAAAAACGATGATGGAAAAGCTACAGGTGAGACAAAATATAGAGGAATATTTAGATCACTACTATATCTTACATCTTTATGCACGCTTTCAATCAAATATAAAAGAAAGTCATCTTCAAACAGTCAAAAGAATCTTTCGATATCTCCACGGACTATGAATTTTAGACTATAGTATCCAAAAACTAATTCATTTGACATATTGGGCTATTGTGATGTAGATTATGTAGGTGATAAAGTCAACCGAAAAAGCACAAGTAGTCACTGTCAATTTCTTGGCGCATGTCTAGTATTTTGGTCCTACAAGAAGTAAAATTGCACAGCTCTTTTGAGGCTTGAAGCGGAATACATAGCATTTGCCAGTTGTTGTGCTCAAATCTTATGGAGGAAGCATTAACTATAGGATTTTTCTCTAACTTTTCTCATATTCCTATATTATGCGATAATATGAGTGCTATAAATCTTTCTAAAAATCATGTGCATCATTCTAGGACTAAAAATATAAAAATCAAACATCATTTTCTTAGAGATCATGTTCTAGAATGAACCATTGATCTTTTGCATGTTAATACTAAGAATTAAGTAGCTAACATTTTCATCAAGCCACTCTCTGAAGATAGATTTTGCGTATTAAGAAAAGAAATTCTGACAAACGGCTGTACAGATCTGTTAGAAGATACGCAAACAATCACACTTCCTGTATTAGCATACGATCATTCATCTTCAAGCGAGATCAACGCTAAAAAATGCCCAATATACTAGAAACATACTTCTCTCCTCTACTCACCCTCATTGTTATTCAGAGTGCCGCTCTTGACTCTCTACGTTCCAAATCTTTGTTTTCATCTCAAATCTTCTAAACCTCATCCATCGCTCTTACTATGGCACTAACCAGATCAAAATGATAAAAAAAGACTCAAACTTTTGCTGATAGTCATGGTGAAGCTCATGTTACTGAAAGGGACGTCAAATTTGGCCCAACTAGGCCCGATTCTGGCCAGGGCCATAGGCACGACACGAGCCAAAAGTGGTCAGCCTGACCAGGCCATGGGTTGAGGCCGGGCCTGCTCATGGCCTGACGGTTACTTCAAAAATGACGTCATTTTTGACATTTAAAAAGAATTATAAGATGAGCTGGGTTGGCTCGACCCCTCGTGGTTTTGACATTTAAATATATATATATATATATATAAGATGAGTCGGGTTGGCTCGGCCCCTCGTGGGCCATCAAGCCATGGGCCGGACCACAGGCTGACTTATCCCGATCCTTCAGGCCACGGGTCACCCTAGCCTATCGTTGGGTCAAGCTAGGAGCAGCCCAGGCTTGGCCCAACCCATTTACATTCCTACCTATCTCCTTTAAGTCCGAAGTATCATAAGTGCACTGGGTTATAAATGAGGATGATTTAGATGAAGAACATTCTCGGTTGATTAGATAGCCATGGACTAGAGGAAGTCTTGCAAAGCAAGCTGAGAAAATTTCTGAATAAAAAGAAAACCCTTATGCTTAAAAGAAAGAGGAAGAAGAATTCGGAAAAAGAAAAAGAGAAAAGGAAGAAATAAAAAAGGGAAAAGCACATGTGACTGAAGAAACTATTAATATAAATAAGTTGTTTCATGAAGAGATGATTCCTAAAGAAAAAAGGACAAAAAAGATATAAATAGTTGCATAAAAAGGAAAGACATTAATACCAAAAAAAAAGTTTCAATCAACGGAAACTGAAGTTCACTATAAAATGTAGTATAAGAAAAGAAAGGCGATTGCTAGGCTGATATTGCTTCCCATGATGTTTGATGACATAGGTATACCTATCTCTCCTTATTGTGTTGCCATTGGTTGGAAAAATTTTCTGAAATCAAATGAGACAGTATGCGATGAGCTAGTCAGGATATTCTACACACACATGAAAAAGGAAAAAATTAATAGAAAACTAGCCATTGTCTCATGAGTGCATGAATGTGAAATTTTAATTTATGAGAAAATCTTAGGAGATATACTGGAAGTAGCTCCTATAGGAAGAACTAATTTTTCCTGTCATAAGTGAGATGTTGATGATCTGGAGTTAATCGAAGTTGTCAAATCCATCCGCCTTCATACTGAAAACACCCAAGATGGGAGACCCTGGAGCAAGTAATTAGACTTAATACCACGATGCCTTACATCGCTTTCAACTACTTCAATTTTTTCCAGGAGTAACTCAGTTGAAAGGTACAACTTGTTGGACACTTATGTGGTGTATAATTTGCTAAAATGGAACACAATGAATCTTCCAACTATGATCTTGAGGTTCATGGTGAATAAGGGAATTATAAAAATACCATCGGATGCCTACCTTACGGAATCTTGCTTATCATGATTTTCAACCATTATTGAGTTCCTTCTGCAAATCTGAATTGGTATGCACCAACTAACTTTTCCCCTTCCATTCCCTATCAATTTGGATATAGATTGCAAAACAATGTTTGGGTAGATAAAAGATCTGAAAGAGTAGCATAAAACTTAGATCCTGCTCCAGACCAACAAACTCCTGTCTCTCATCGGGATGAAAATAGTGCAAATCTTCAACAACAGCTGAAGGATATTCAAGCCAATCAAGAATAAATGCAAGAACATAAATAGATAGCATGCAGAATCAACTTCTTGACGTGCAGATTTTGCTCAGAAGAATTCTTGAACCTCTTTAATAACTTTGTTGCTATTTGCTTTTTGCTTGACTTATTTATACTAATGATTTTGTTTGATGCAATATTTACTCTTTCCCTCTATTTCATTATGTTTTTATTTCACTTTCTCCCCATACTTTATTATTTTTTTGATAATGACAAAGGGGGAGAGTTTCTGCGTTACGTGGATATATTTTTTTTTGGCATATTTTTACATATATGATGATATATTTCTCATTGTTGCCTCAATTATATATGTGATTGATTATGCTGTTGAACTCGTGAAAATCTGTGATATATAAACGATGAGTTCCTTTTTTAAGAGACAGACTCCTTCTAATTGTGTCTGAACAAATAAAAGTCACAGGTATCTTTCAAAATCATCTACCATTTCTTTGAATTTTAAAAAATATATCTATTATTTCTTGTCATTATCAAAAAGGGGGAGATTTTTAGCTCAAGGATTATGATTAACGATTTTGATGATAATTGTATAATATTTCAAAATTCAATTTAGATTTTTTCTTTGTATAATTAACGTTCTTATTCTCAAAAAGAAATAAAATCATAAAAAATATACTTTTTTTTTCTTACATAAACTTTCATTATGAACTTACCTAATTAGAAATGGTACAAAAAGTGTACTTGTTATTTGTGATAGCAAGTAAAACTCTTTTCTTACTAAATTTGAGGCTGTTAAGATAACATACTATTTTATAAAAGTTCCTATGTTAAATAGTTAAAGAAATACATCTCCAATTGCATTTTAAATTCAATTAGTTATTATGAAAAAATTATTTAACAAGATCAATAGTTTATAACCGTTCAATGCATTTTTACTCTAAACCAATTGCACTTATACAGTGTTTTGGATGAGCCCCGATGTTATGAATCTTTCAGAGAGAAACGGACCACCACCTACTGGCTATGGTGTCCAATTTAGTTAATATATTTAAGCGTTATATCATAGACTTTATAGGACATAAGGTATGTTACACAATACTTTTACAGCATTATTGGGTGTCTGGATAAATCAGCGCAAAAGGTTATCAACCACCCTGGATAATGTATCAATCCAAATAAGCATGAATAAATGGTAAATGTACACTGAACAATTTTACAACATTAGTGAGTTCTCAACACCCTGGATAGTGTGTTTATCAATCAATCCAAATTGATAAATGTATATAGTTTATTATTTCTCCATAATTAATTAGCCATAATCATGCATCCAATCCCTACTTGACTATTATCATGCCAATTCACAAGTATCCTTCCATCACATGAGCAAACACAACCACCTATAAGCTGGAAAAGTAGTATCAAGCAAAGATGAAAACAGAGGAAAGTTCAGCTCATTCTCAGATATTTTTAATACAAAACAGCATCCAATTCATCATTTAACACAAATTTAGCATGTACTTTGTTTACTCGTAAGCAAGATTGTTACCCATCAAAGTAAATCCCTCGTGGAAGCAAGACAAGACCAAGTCTCCTTACATGTATTTAACACCAACTTCATCACCAATCAAAAAAACCCAATGTAAACCCAACAAACTACCACATATAATTGTCCGCACTCAAGAACATCAAGATGTAGCTTTGTACTCAATCTCAGGTCCCTACTCAATGTCACCGTCTTCAAATCAAAACATCAGCTAATTCTTACACTAACCCGATTAACTTACAGGTCCTCGCCACCCACCAAGTTTTTCCCCCTTCTATCGCGGCGATAGATAGAGCTTAACCCCCAAAAAAGGTTTTTATTTCTATCTACGTCGCTTTCACACCCTCTCCGCCTCGACCCACCTCACCTACATGTATAATCTACTCTCCAAACTTACCTTTTCTGCGAACTAACCACATTTCCTCTTCTGGGTAGTGGCGTTTTCGTCTTTAGCATGAAGAGATTGAAGAGTTACTATATGCACTTGCGCCATCAGCAAACAACCGAACGCCGCCGTTGGATTTTTCCCCTTGCAATTGGGTCCGTGGTTTCTCTGTTTCTGCTCTTCCTCACTACTCTCACTTCCTCAGATGGCTCGCCTTTTGTCCCATTTTCAAGATCATTCTCTGTTTTGGGTTCTAAATTTGTTGAAACAAAGCTACATCCAATACCTGTCTCTACTCTTCCTCCTCCTCCTCGATTCGCGTTCCTGATCTCTGGGTCAACTGGAGATGGGAACATGTTGAAGAGGACGTTAATGGCGTTGTATCATCCGAGAAATCAGTATGTGGTGCATTTGGACAGAGCATCTTCGGCCGAGGAAAGGCTGGATCTTGGTGAATTCGTGAAGCACCATCCCGTTTTCGTCAAATTTGGAAATGTGAAAATGATCGCGAAAGCGAATCTTGTCACGTACAGAGGACCCACTATGGTCGCCAATACACTGCATGCTGCGGCGATTCTATTGAAGGAAAGCGGCGATTGGGATTGGTTTATTAATCTGAGTGCATCTGATTATCCACTAGTAACTCAGGACGGTAAGCGAAGTACTACATTTGTCGGATTCTATATTTGGTTGATCTTTGATGTGACTTCTGTAGTAATGAGTTGTGTTTTTTAATTGGTTGGATTAGATCTGCTTCACACCTTTTTGCATCTGCCGCGGGATCTTAACTTCATTGATCATACGAGTAATATTGGTTGGAAAGAGTGAGTGGGAACTTTGATTCTGTTGAGGCTTTGTTCTTGTTGTGTTGGTTTTGTTAAGTTGCGGGATTGATTGGGTATAAAGGTACTTTTATGTAGGTTTCAAAGAGCAAAACCAATCATCATTGATCCGGGTTTGTATATGACAAAGAAAGCTGATGTCTTTTGGGTTACTCAGAGGAGGAGTGTCCCAACCGCATTCAAACTCTTTACAGGTGCGAATTTGAATTATGGTTGAAGAAGATATGCTTGCTATCACTTCCATATCTTTTTCTGGCCTATTTGGTACTAGTTTCCTCATTTTGTTTGTTTATAAAAAAGCCTTAATGAATCAATTATTCTTCTTTATATCGATAATGAGTTAATTCAGCTTGATATTCTCTTTTCAATGGATTTCAAAAAATAAAAAATAATATGCAAAGAGGCCGGGCCAAGTTTTGGTGGTGCCCAATGGTGTGATTCTTTGCTGAAAAATGAAAACTTAAGATATAGAACAAAGATCCAATATCTATTTTTTATTCTCAATTTTCGGTGAGGGGAAAATTATCTAAGAAAACCGGTCTTGGTCTTTCCTTTGGATTGCATGTAAGTAAAGGATTAAAATTGATGTCAAGTTGCATTGGGGTTTTTTGACACACTCAATGCTAAGTTTAGCTGAGTTCTGAATTTTTTTTTCTCGTCTCTGTTCTTTTATCCCCACATTCAAAATCTGTTTTTTTTTTCTTTGGTGAAATCATCCTCAGATTTCTCAATAGAAATCTCAATAGATATGTATACAGTAGTTAGTAAATGACTTCAAGAAAACTTCTTTTTTCTGAGAATTTACATTCAGGTTTCTAGATGATTGCTGTAGCATGTTTTGAACTAGAAAATAAAGAGAAGAGTACCATGGGGATAAGCAAAACTAGCTTATCCAGCCTTGTCACTTAACTGTGGATTGATTCTAGGAGGGAATGAGAACTAGCGGAGGAAGTTGGTTCTAAGAATTAATGTTTCAGTCTTCATTGATGTACTGCACAGATTTTTTTGAAGGGCTAGAGCTTTTCTAGTTATATTATTGTTTCTTCACTAAGATAATGTTATTTTACTGATGATAATCAACATGATGCTTAATGTTGATTGAAAATGTCGTATGTTGAAAAAGTTGATGAATCTCAAGTTGAAAGTTGTGAATTTCTGGAATTGAAATAACAACAACAACAATATCGTCCCACTATGAACCCCGTTGACATGCGGGGTTTAGGAAGGTCCAAAAGCGGCCTTATCTCTAACTAGGAGAGAGACTGTTTTCCATAGATTCTTAGGAAAAAATTGTATTTGAAAATGGTTAGAAGAAAACAATAGACAAATACACTAACAAATAACTGTATACAAAAATAAAAATAAAAAATAAAACTAAGTATATAAATAAGCAAACAAGAAAGAAAAAGTTGATGAACCTCAAGTTGAAATGTTGTTGCTTATTATTAGGCTAATGATCACAGGCATATGGTAGCTCTGTATTAAACTGACCTGTACTGGAGATTCCTGAAAAATGGCATGTTATTTTGAATGTGTTCAAGAGTTGGTTTAGTTTCTATTTGTCTTCTTTCTCCTCGTGTCTAGAGATCTTAATTTGAACTTTGTTATTAGTTACATGCAATTTCTCATCACGTCTTGTATAAGTAGCTTCTCATGTGAGACATTGTGAAAATCTTGCCGAGTCGTAAAAGGGAAACCTTTCATGGAGTGTCTATGTTACTGGTAATCATGTATAATCTACAGGGTTAATCATTTTTCTGGAAGATCGAACAAGTAGGGTTTGCACATTTTAGCCTTTTTTACATGGAGTTACTGGTCCTTGTTGCTTAAGTTAATGAGGTAATTGTTAGAGACCAGTAGCTCTAACAGTGATTCAGCTCACACCACAGAAACCTGCACCACAATCAAGCACGCACAACACAAAACAAACCCGCACAGTAGCAATGAAACAGAGACAAGAAAGAAATGGCGATGAATATTATCCAAAACTGTTATTCTCTAGCTAGACTTCGAGGGCTAGCTAAACCTCCGTACAATTACCAATTCTCATATCATAACAGAATGCCGAACATTCTCCCCCTGACAGCCTTATATTCTCTCCTAACTAACTCTCATCTGACTCCTCTCTCCAAGGTGGAAAGAAGGGAATTGGTTATTAATGAATTCAAATTTCTCCCATGTAGCTTCAAAGTCTGGTAAGTCTATCCACCGAATTAAAACCTCCAATTCACCATTAATTCTTCTGCGAACTCCCATTACTGCTGCTGGTTCTACCTTCAACTGCATATCTTCATCCAGGAACGAGGGCAATGGCTGTGAGTGTGCAATAGGAACACTGGCTGGCTTCAGTTGGGATACATGAAAAATATCATGAATCCTAGCAGTGGTGGGAAGTTGCACTTGGTAAGCTGCCTCTCCAATCTTTGCAGTTATCGGATATGGGCCATAATACTGAGGGCTAAGCTTCTCATTACTCCTGGCCACTAATGATTTAAATCTGTAGGGCTGCAATTTCAAGTAAACCAGGTCCCCTACCTCAAAAGTCATTGGTCTTCTTTTGGAATCCGCATATTTCTTCATCTGCTGCTGTGCTTTCAACAAAGTAGATTTCAGCTCCTCCAGAATTTGATTCCTGTCTATCAATTGTTGGTTGATATCTTCTACCAAGGAACCCTCATCAGTATACTTTAGAAGAGTGGGTGGTTCTCTGCCATAGAGTGCCTTGAATGGGGTCATTCCAATTGCACTACTGTAAGTGGTATTAAACCAATACTCTGCCCAACTCAACCACTTAGGCCACTCCTTAGGATAATTACCGACAAAACATCTTAAATAGGTCTCCAAGCATCTGTTTACTACCTCTGTTTGACCGTCGGTTTGTGGGTGATAGGCAGAACTCATGTGCAAGGTGGTTCCCGATTGTTTGAACATCTCCTGCCAGAAAGTGCTCATAAAAACTCGGTCCCTATCTGACACAATCACCCTAGGGAATCCATGGAGCCTCACTACCTCTTTGATAAACAGGGCAGCCACCTGTTTTGCATTGTAGGGATGCTTGAGGGCAATGAAGTGGCTGAATTTGGTCAACCTATCTACTACGACAAATATAGTATCCACACCTGATGCTTTAGGCAGTCCTGTTGAATATTTGCCTTAGCTGCTGCATTTTGTGATATCACGTTAGTCACGTTAGATTTGAAAAAGTCAAGTTGTTA
>JANZLC010000008.1:10853846-10866670 GCA_026413385.1 Erythroxylum gracilipes | reverse complement strand
CTCACTTATTACCTGTATTCCTATCCCTCATCCCTCCCCTTTTCTTGCTATACTTCTTCTGAAATCTAGACTCAACAATACCCCCCCCAAAAGCATCCACCTTGTCCGCAAGGTGGAAAGAAGGAAATTGATTATTGATGAATTCAAAATTCTCCCATGTAGCTTCAAAGTCAGGTAAGTCTGTCCACTGAATTAAAACCTCCAAATCACCATTAATTTTTCTGCGAACTCCCATCACTGCTGCTGGTTCAACCTTCAACTGCATATCTTCTTCCAAAAACGAGGGCAATGGCTGTGAGTGCGCAATAGGATCAATAGCTGGCTTCAGTTGGGATACATGAAAAATATCATGAATCCTAGCAGTGGTAGGAAGCTGCACTTGATAAGCTGCTTCTCCAATCTTAGCAGTGATCGGATATGGGCCATAATACCGAGGACTAAGCTTCTCATTACTCCTGGCAACTAAAGATTTAAACCTGTAGGGCTGCAGTTTCAAATAAACCAAGTCCCCTACCTCAAAAGTCATCTGTCTTCTTTTGTTATCCGCATATTTCTTCATCTGCTGCTGTGCTTTCACCAAATTAGATTTCAGCTCCTCCAGAATTTGATTCCTGTCTATCAACTGTTGGTTGATATCTTCAACCAAAGAGCCCTCATCGGTATACTTAAGAAGAGTGGGTGGTTCTCTGCCATAGAGTGCTTTGAATGGGGTCATTCCAATTGCACTACTATAGGTAGTATTAAACCAATACTCCGCCCAACTCAACCATTTAGGCCACTCCTTAGGATGATGACTGACAAAACATCTTAAATATGTCTCCAAGCATCTGTTTACTACCTCTGTTTGACCGTCGGTCTGAGGGTGGTAAGCAGAACTCATGTGCAAGGTGGTTCCTGATTGCTTAAACAACTCCTGCCAGAAAGTGCTCATAAAAATTCTATCCCTATCCGACACAATCACCCTAGGGAATCCATGGAGCCTCACAACCTCCTTAATAAACAGGGCAGCCACCTGTTTCGCATTGTAGGGATGCTTAAGGGCAAGGAAGTGGCTGAATTTAGTCAACCTATCTACAATGACAAATATAGTATCCACACCTAATGCTTTAGGCAGTCCACTTATAAAATCCATAGAGATTTCTTCCCATACCTGATTCGGAATAGGTAAGGGCTGAAGGAGGCCAGCCGGTTTTAGGGCTAGATACTTATTCTTCTGACACACATCACAACCCAAAATAAACTGCTTCACATCAGATTTCATTCCCTTCCAATAAACCACGTTAGCTATTCGCTTATAAGTTCTGAAATAGCCAGAATGTCCTCCCATTGGAGTTGAGTGGAACTCACGAATCAACTTCTGTATATGAGGTCCTTCTGCAGGTAAAACCATTCTGCAATCATAAAAGAGTCTCGGCCCTATCATCTTGAATGGAGGATGGCTATCCGGATTCAACAACAAATCTTGTATGATGCCTCTTAACTTGGGATCTTGATGTACTAATTCCTCTAGCAGATTCATCTCTTCATGAAATCCCATGCTTAAAGCCCCACACTCCAGTTCAGCCTTCCTAGACAAGGCATCAGCAGCTCGGTTTTCTGACCCCGGTTTGTAGATGATGTCAAACTTGAATCCCAATAATTTAGTAACCCATTTCTGTTGTTCCTCTCCTAATATCCGCTGATCAGTCAAAAAATGCAAACTCTTTTGGTCTGTCCTTATGGAAAAATGTCTACCCATCAAATAGTGTCTCCATTTCTGTACTGCCCACACAATAGCCATCAACTCTCGTTCATAAACTGACTTCAACTGATTCCTAGCTGAAAATCCTTGGCTCAAGTAAGCCACAGGTCTACCCTCCTGCATTAACACCGCTCCCATGCCTACCCCCGAAGCATCAGTCTCAACTACGAAGGGTTTAGAAAAATCTGGTAAGGACAGCACAGGTGTAGTAGTCAGCAATTGTTTAAGGGCATCAAATGCCACCTGAGCTGCTTCATCCCACTGGAACTTATCCTTGCATAACAGCTTTGTGAGTGGCTTTGCAATACTACCATACCCTTTGACAAATCGCCGGTAGTAGCCTGATAAGCCAAGGAATCCCCTCAGAGCCTTAACATCTTTTGGGGTTGGCCAATTGACAATAGTTGCAATCTTATTAGGGTCCACCGACACCCCCTCAGCTGAAATATAATGCCCTAAATACTCCAATCGATTCTGCCCAAAACTGCACTTCTTCAAGTTAGCGACTAACTGATTATCACTCAATACTTGAAGTACTATATGGAGGTGATGCAAATGATCTTCCAGACTCACACTATAAATCAATATATCATCGAAGAAAACTAGAATAAATTTTCTAAGATATGGTTTGAATATCTCATGCATAAGGGATTGAAAAGTTGCAGGAGCATTCATGAGACCAAAGGGCATTACCACAAATTCGTAGTGCCCCTCATGAGTTCGGAATGCTGTCTTAGCTATATCCCTCTCTTTTACTCTGATTTGATGGTATCCCGACTTCAAATCAATCTTAGAGAAAATCTTGGACCCTCCCAATTCATCAAAGATCTCGTCAATACAAGGAATCGGGTACTTATCAGGTATGGTCAATTTATTCAACGCTCTATAATCTACACACAACCTCCACCCACCGTCCTTCTTTCTTACTAGCAACACTGGACTCGAGTAAGGACTGTTACTCGGTCTAATGATACCTGAATCTAACATGTCCTTCACTAACTTCTCAATCTCATTTTTCTGATAATAGGGGTACCTGTAGGGTCGAACATTCGGCGGTTTTGAGCCCGGTTCCAACTGAATTGTGTGATCCGTAGACCTGTTTGGTGGGAGTTGGGTGACTGGATTAAATACACGGCTGAATTTCACCACTACCTTTTGAATTTCTTCTCCCACTTTGGAGTCTAGATGGTAGCCACCCTGAAACTTTCCCAACTCCAGCACCTCCCTTTCTACCTCTACTAAATCTTCAGTCATCTCCCCTTGTCCTCCATATTCTAAAAGAAAACCCTCTGCTCCATGCTGTAAAAGTTTAACAGCAGTCTTTAGAGAAGTCAATGAAGCTTCTGAACCCCTCTCTCCATATAATTTGATTTTCTGCCCCTCCAGACTGAACTTCATGATCTGTTTTTTCCAGTTAATTAGGATGTCTCCTAATGTCTCCAGCCATGCTACCCCCAGGATGACATCAACACTCTGCATTTCAAAAGGAAAGAAATCATGTTTAACCAACATACCTTGCACATGGAGCTCTACTCCCTTGCAGATGCCTTCACTTTGTACCCGACAACCATTCCCCAATCTAACTCTGAACGGTTTCGTGCCATTAACTTCCAGCCTCAAGTCGTCTACTAACCTTCGTCTTATGAAGTTATGCGAGGCGCCACTATCAACTAGTATTATGACGTCTGTTTTGGAAATAACTCCCTTCAATTTAAGAGTTTGCGGACCTGCGATACCCTTGAGAGAAGCAACCGACAACTCCAACTCTGGTAAAGGTTGAGTGGCGTCATCGGGTATATAGGGCTGAAGGCACATCACCTGGTTAATCAGCTCATCCTCTTCTTCCTGCAACTCTACCGGTTGTTCTTCATCTGTTAGGAGGATATGAAACTGTTTCTCTCTGCATACGTGCCCCACAGTATACTTCCCGTCACAACGGTAACAGAGCCCCTGCTGCTTTTTTCTCTGTAACTCATCGGCGGTTAATCGTTTGAACGGAAACGATTGCTCTCTTCGGAAACTCCGTCGATCTTCAGTACTGAAGTTACCACCCCACTTCTCCGGCGATCGTCCTGGCGCCGGAACATTTCTGGAATTGAGGCTCGCCGTCGGAGTCGGGGTTTTCCCTTCTTCGCTCACCCTTCGATTGAGAGTCCCAGACGAAATCGGCGGGTTAGGGTTAACTGATGGACTAGCCTTCATGCTCCATATGTTAGAACCCGTTATACCCGACCCACCAAGCTGTCTTGGTGTTTTGTTGCTGCGGAAGGGCTGATCCAACAGAGCCCAATTTCTACTCTCCGTCATCTGGGCCAACTCCATTAGTTGTACCAGCGACTCAGGTTGTGCCATCTGTACCTCAGCCCTGATATCATCCTTCAACCCATTCGTGTAAGCTACTGTGACTACATCCACCGAGACGTCTCTTAGCATCGACGTCACCACCTCAAAACGCTGATTATAATCAGCCACCGTCCCTGTCTGCTGGATTTTCAATAGCTCCGCCAAAGGATTTCCCACTGTTGCACTACCAAATCTTCGAATCACCGCCCTCTTAAAAGACGACCAGTCAGCTAGTGGTGACCAGTTCTGCCTCCATTGATGCCAGCTCAAAGCTTCTCCTTCCATGCACACCGCGACTGCTGGTAGCCACCGGTCAGGTGGCACACCGTTCAACTCGAAGTACCGCTCCACTCGAAACACCCAACCAAACGGATCCTCTCCATAAAACAGAGGGATTTCCAGTTTCCGGAGGCTCTTATCACCCCTTGTCGGTTCAGTTTGAACTGATGCTTCCCCTTCAAATTTTTGCTCCGAACTTTCCTCTGCCTCCCCAACAACTTCCTTTGCCTTCCCCTTATTTTCTGTTCTTCTTAAAATTTCGAAGATGGAGGAGATGTCTCCTGCCACCTTATCAAACTTCGCCTCAACTCCGGCAATGTCCTCTACTATCCGTAACATCTCTTTCTCAACATTATCAATTCTAGCTTCCATCCTCGTTTTTACCATTCCCGACCAACCTGCTCTGATACCAATTTGTTAGAGACCAGTAGCTCTAACAGTGATTCAGCTCACACCACAGAAACCTGCACCACAATCAAGCACGCACAGTAGCAATGAAACAGAGACAAGAAAGAAATGGCGATGAATATTATCCAAAACTGTTATTCTCTAGCTAGACTTCGAGGGCTAGCTAAACCTCCATACAATTACCAATTGTCATATCATAACAGAATGCCGCTCCCCCTGACAGCCTTATATTCTCTCCTAACTAACTCTCATCTGACTCCTCTCTTCATCTCAATCCCCACTTTACCCTCACAACCCTTCACATATTGCCTACCTTACCATCTTTCGTCTCTCCCCTCTTCTTACTATGTTTCTGCTGGTACCTAGTCTCAACAGTAATAAACTGCTTCAATATATGGGTAACCTTTCTTTTAAGAAATAGTTAATATTGCTCTGACTCTTGCGAATAGCATGCATGGCAGTAAATTATTGGGAAGAACTTAGTACTTACTATGATTTGGTAAGAAGAGTTCACCTGAAAAGCAGGGTATGTAAGCACTGTTCTCTCTTTCTTCCTATGTTTGCTAAATGTAATCAAGAGTAACTGTCTCTCGAGAACACCTTATTTTCTGTCGAATGATTTATACTTTTCTCAAAGTTAGTCTTGGACTATGCTTATTTTTTAGATCATATAATCAAAATTTATCTATTCACGTAGGTTCTGCCTGGATGCTACTGTCTCGACCGTTTATTGATTACACCATATGGGGATGGGACAATTTACCTCGAACTATACTCATGTACTATGCCAATTTTTTATCTTCACCTGAAGGTTACTTCCACACAGTCATTTGTAATGCTCAAGAGTTTCGAAACACAACTGTGAATAGTGATCTGCATTTCATATCGTGGGACAACCCTCCTAAGCAGCATCCACACTTTCTCAACCTTTCTGACATGCAAAAGATGATTGACAGTAATGCTCCTTTTGCGCGGAAGTTTCACCAAGATGATCCAGTGCTTGACAAAATTGATTCTGAGCTCTTATCTCGTGGTCCTGGCATGCTTACACCCGGTGGTTGGTGCATAGGTAGCGGGGAAAATGGTACTGATCCATGCTCTACTATTGGTGATATCTCAATCCTTAGACCTGGTCCCGGAGAAAAAAGGTTGGGGACCTTGATCAGCTCTCTGTTGTCAAATGAAAATTTCCGACCTAGGCAATGCAAGTAATACGCATGAAAAGCAAGAAGTTATCTGTTAATCATTGCTTTAGTTAATTGCAGAAGAAAAGAGATTGCTGGCAATCAACAATTCATTTTGTATCAAGGCGTGAAGAGCTGAAACTT
This sequence comes from Erythroxylum gracilipes, assembly GCA_026413385.1. NCBI lineage: Eukaryota > Viridiplantae > Streptophyta > Magnoliopsida > Malpighiales > Erythroxylaceae > Erythroxylum > Erythroxylum gracilipes. The sequence goes on along the minus strand of JANZLC010000008.1, from coordinate 10,860,571 downwards.
TACAAGACCAGTTTGTTTAGAGTGACATTGGTGGACAAATTTCACGGTTGATATCCATTACATGGCTCGGACAAGTTTCACTGTATTCTCTTGGTACTGGTATAGATCAATGTGACTAGGCAGCCAAAGTTGTTACGCTTAGTTTATGGTTGTATATTTGGCGATTGACTCCTTCCTCGTCTACCCCAAAGATGGTTTTACTGGAATGACGACGTAGGAGAACATTTGCTTATGCTGATGTTAAAGAAAGGAAGGAAAATGTTAATGGAACTATGTTTCACTGATGTTAAAGAAAAAAGGAAGGAAAACGTAAATGAAACTATCACGCCGTGTGCCGGACTGCTTTTATGTTCATAGCAGAAAGTGATACAAGATTAAGTTAAAAGTTGATATCTTTGGTCTAGTGAGTGATAGCGAATATGTATATACTCTTTACTGAAAATGAGCCTTGTCAGCACAACTAGGCTGCTATTTTGTCCTTTTATTAATCTTTGAATCTTTCGTAAACATTAAGGTGTTTTGTTTTAGTAGGCAACCATTATGATTCAGATATAGCGAGTGGGGTCAAATGAGACGTCTGAATGTCCAACAATTTTGTCCACGTCTACTGCAACTACGTACTGCAAGTTGTTTACCAATTGCTTGCTTCTCCCTTTTATCTAGACAGGTAGAAAATTGGTGTACAGAGAAAATCGTGATCGAAGAAAAATTGTGGGATGGGATGTTATTTGCTTGTTATTGATTGACACGAGGAGCAATAGCAACTAGCAAGTGTTTATCCTTTTACCTTCTAAAGAACAGGAGGAGGGTCCTAATGGGTTTGATAAAATCTTCTGAATTTACATGAATATCAACTGCTAAACCTCATCTTCTGCCAATAACTAAGGACTCTAACGATCTCACAGCTGGCCCACAGATTTCAACATCGTTTACTTGCAAAAATCCCCACTACTTCAACAAGTCAACTGAAATAAAAACACAAAAGTGATAAGACTCAATTGATAAGTCCAGTTGCCCGCCAATAAAGTCTATTTCAAAGTATAATTTTCTAGAGTCCGCTTAGAAATTATTAATTTTCCAGATTGACAATGTCAAATAGAAACAGATTATTGGTTCTTTTCTTAAAGGATTTAACTGGTGATGTAGAGGTTGGCGTTTCCCATAATCAGCTGGGCTCGAGATCTTTTTTTAACAATGACTATTCTGCTGAAAAAATGCTTTTTTAAGAGAGACCTCTTGATATGACGAAAATCAAAATGGTCTGCGCAGACAGCAAAAGTACTCGAGTTTTGGTTTTTCTTTTTCCATTGCATAACTTTCTAATTATTCTTTTTGGCTGATAGATATTCACGTCACTCACTATGTATAGTATCAGAATTAAACTCCTAATGATTCAACCGTTTAATATGCGAAAATGTCATCGGACATAAGATAAACCTCTTTGACTTATTTTTTTTTTTACAATGTTTAAAGATTGTCTACCACCAACTTTAAGTAAGATATTCCTGAAGAAGAAAACACACCGACCTATTTCTCTATCTCCTCCCTTATTTTAAAGCCTCGTCTTTAACATCTCACCATCTTCAACCATCTTAGCTAATTTATATTTTATATTTGATACTGAAAATCTCCTTTTGTTCCGATTTTTCTACTTGATATGCAAAAGGTGAACTCCATATTTGAAATTTTTTTGATTGCTATACCCATAAAGCTGCAAGTGTTTGTGTTGGGTAATTCCAAGCGTAAAAGGCCCAAAACTTGAGGCTAAACTTGTAGAGTAACCAACGCTAGGTCAAACGTGGGGAGGTGTATTGGGTATCTAAAGCAAAAGTTAATAAATTTAAGTTTGGAGTTTAGTACAAGATATATTACTAATATCTCTGTCATGTCAGTTTCTTACTAATTAATCTTTGTAGGATTTCCAGGAGTTGTTTATGCAAGTTTCAGTCACTGCACAGCCGGAAGCGATGTTAAAACTTGAATCATTCTCATATATTACTCTTATATCATCATTCATTGACGTCACTTGGATGATGAGTGACACGAAACGCTCCCAACTGATAATTATTTTTTTAACTACAAGTAGGTGAAGTCATCTATTCCCATATATTTACTCACGAATTTGTCCTCAAGTTGGATTAACAGGTGAATGCATGATCTGTAATCCGAGCCTAGCTATCTTCCTTAATAACTTTGACGAAGTGAATAAGCCTGCTGGAATATTCATTCTGACCTCTATAGCCGACGGATCGGAAAGTTGTGAAAGAAAATCCTGAAACTTCTTGTACTTTTAGCAATTCCTGACCAAGTCCACAAATCACAACGTCATTGTAAAACGTATAAGAAAAGAATATGACAATGGAGAAGGTGAAAAAGGATTAAGAACATGTTTCCCTTAGTTTATTAATTGTCCACTAGAAAAGCAGTGATAGGTGTGATAATGCAGAAATGAGAAGTACCTGGTAAAACGTTAAATCCTTCTCCATCTCTATCAAAAGAACACGTTTCAAACTTGAAGTCGTTTAACGATACTCCATAATCAACTTAACGAAGATGAATTCATTTACAAACAAAAGCGGTAACAACAAGAAGGATAATTATTGAACCATGCCAAGAAGACACAAGATATAACTATTCGGCAGATTAGTGCAAACCTGGTGTTGAACGGAGAAGTGTGGAATAATTAAAGGTGATACCGTGATGCTAATCGAGGAAAGAAGTTAAAAGGTATCTTGTCATAGGGTGGTGGCACTTGCCGGAACTTTACAAGATGATGAAGGGAACAGGGCAGATGCCACCACTCCTGCGACAAGATTCCCCAAACCTCTAATTACGATATTCCTACATTACTTAAGCATGTGTACATGTATATGTGGACTTGGATATATAGACAGAACCAAGATAGCTCAGATATTAATGGTTCTTTGACAACTGGGTTAATAAAGGTAAGTAGGAGTAAGGATCCTTTGTCCAATATTACTCTGTCCTATTCTGTCTATCGACTCTCAGCCATCTATTTATATGGACCCCATATCTATTTATGTGAATCCCGTAAATAAATGGTTAAGATTCAAATAGATAAAATAGGACAGGGTAATATTGAACAGAGGATCCATACCCACGAAATAAGATTTTACATCATATTTCCGGGGCCCAGCAGTCAAATTAACTACTGATAGTCTATATATCAAGCTTCGACAAGTTCTTGTTCTCGAGGGTTTTCAGGTTTTGTAATGCAAATAGTCCTGGTGGTCCCTTTAATTATTTGGCTCATTTGCTTGTACAACTTGTAATTGCCTGCTTATCGACATGTCTATTCATCCTCGGATTAAATTGTCTTGCTTCATGTGGTCTCTCAGGAATTGAGGATTAGATGATCATATATACTAAATTGACTCGGAAATACCGACCAAAAGGCAGTTGCGTAGAAGCTGTGGGGGTACCCTCTCGGTGAACATATGGCTAGTTGATACTCCCACTATGTAACCCAATACTCTGGGGTTTGTGTGGTCGCCCCGGCCCTCACTGTTAAGAGCATTCTATGACAGATTGGTTTGCTTACAAAGCATACCATATCTATAGGGCGCCTCTTCTGAACATCTCATCTTAGTTATTCGATTCCCCATGTAATATGGGGCTCAAAATTAAGATACAAAAAAGAAAATAATCATTCACTAGCTTCACTCTCAACACATTCTGGAATAAACAATAAAAAGATAAAAAATAAACACATTTAAACATTAATCAATTTTAAGGTTATTTTTAAGTTTCTCTCAAATTTTTTATTAAAAGTTAACTTAGATATTATCGTATTTATGTTGGACAGCCGCCTTAATTTGTAAAAATACGACGAACAAATCTTGATAGACTTGCACGTCACACGAGACAAAAGATGTAAAGGACATATTTGCTCGTTATCACTTCTAAAATTCCATTCTATAAATGACAGGACAAACTAATGAAAATTCCAAAATCTTGTACAATTTTTATCTTTTGTTTACAAGTTGCAACAATCTCCATACCATTGTTTAAGTGGCAATCTTCTGTTATGTGTTGCTATGTATTTTGTTTTGTTGTTTGCAAAACCTTGACAACTTAACTCTTTCTTTTGTAGAGAGTAGAACAACAACAAAGTTTTGTTAGTGTTAGACCCTTAAGTTCTAATAGTGAAATCGTACAGGCAATGACGAGTCTAAATTAATATTTGATACTCGAGATAATGAAACAAAGCAACGACTTACGAGTAGGTAAGGAAAACAGACATTGTCAATGAGTTGGTGTATGCATTAGTAGATATTGGTATAAATCTTCGACAAGATCTAAGATTCAAATGTGAGACCAAAAGATAAACTTGAGATAAACTTTGAGTTAAAGATTAGCTGGATCATATATTCAAGGGAGACATGTGAGAGCTCTAGACTTAATATGTGCTCAGATAGATAGACCATGAATAATGGACTTAACAAGAGTAAGCATTGGATTAGACCAGTATGCTATGAAAAGCTTTTGTCTTGACTGACTCATCATCAATAGATAGAGATAAAGAGCAGATCTTGGATGATGTAGCAGATTAATCACATTAGATTTATATCAACTTTAAAAGATAAAGATAATCACTACAACAGAATAGACTATTAGTTAAGTTTTTTTGGTGATGAATTGAAAATCGTTGCCAAATGTAGATTTTTGACAACAATATTTCATTTCGTAGCTAAAAGTCACAAATTTAGCAACGTTAAAGTAAATTGTCAGAAAAGCGGATTATTTAGCGATGATTTTTAGGAGTTGTCGCTAAAAGTGGCCAATTTTGCGACAATTTACTTATATCATCGCCAAAGATCAACCCTTTCACGATGACAACATAAAATGTCCGTAAGTATTCAAACTTTTTGCGACGAAATGTATAATTCGTTGCCAAATGTGAACTTTTGGCGACTAAACCTTCAAATTGTTGTAAAAAGTGTATATTAAAGAATTATGTATTAATAATGTTAATTTGTTAAATTTTTTATGGTAAGTGTGCTTAATAATCCTAAGGTTAATTATAATTCACATTTATATATGATTTTTCATATTTTTGACTTATGTTTTCTTTTTAAATTTGTTTAAATATATAGTTAATGCATAAAAAATCTATAAAATTTCTTTTTGGATATTAAAAGATAAACATACCTAAAATTTAACATATTAATAAGATTACAATTTAATAAATTTATCTTGACTATTATTCTTAATCATTAATATTTATTAACAATAAAATAATAATACGTTAAAAAATTGAAAATTGTAAGCAATATAATATAATGATGTATACAACTAAGTAATAAAAGATTGTGATTAGAAGTTTAACATTATTACAGACATAGAACAACAAGAACAAAAACAACAACATCAACACCCAGTATGAATCCTACTGATACGCGGGGTCTAAGGAGGTCCAATTGTACTCAACCTTACTCCTCACTAGTGAAGAAGTTGTTTCCAAAATTCTTACAAACATAACAATAAATAAAGTTTTACGTTTATTTTATCGAAAAGGAAATGAAATGATTATTTTTTTGTATGCCAAGTGACATGAGAGTCGGTAAAGGTAAATGAGTTTGCTATGTTTGGATTCCCAAGAAGACTCCTTGCATGTTCAAAGGCATTAATTGAAAACGTCAAATATCTTCCCTCAGGTGTTGGGTTATTGACACCTTCTTCTAACAACTTCTTGGCTATAGCTAAACTTATAAAGGATACAGTGAATGAATCCCCAGATGCAGTATGGATCACTGAATTAGATGGTTGCTAATTTGATGCGTTTCACCTAAGACATAATTAGTATGAAAAATAGCTAGTTAAGTGAAACTATATTAGGAAGCCAAATTCAAACATATACATACTTGATTGAGCAGACATAGTAATTGGAATCGACGATTGATCAAAAACAACCGATTGCCTCAATCCTGTACTAGCCATCAAGATATTGCCACCGTTTCCATTTTCATTTATATTCTCTTAAAGATTGGGCTAAGCTTTACACAAGACATAGTATATACAATCAAATGTTCATTTAATATCTTACTATGATGCAAATAAGATACAAATAATTAAGGAAGAGAGGTAATCAGATGATACTAAAAACCTTGAAGAAGAAGATCAGTCATGGAAGGTAAGCAGAGATTAATGTATCATGACGAAGTATCTACTTTGATTTTTTTGCACTAGGTAGAATTTTCCCACATTCCTCCCATTGGAGCTCATTTCCACCATTGAAAACTATTCGCCATGTCAACATTGCTCGATGAATTGATGTTAATAGTTTAATTATGAAAATTCAATATATATATAAATATCATAAAATTACTATGTTAAATAAAATTCGTTTGGTAATCAAATCCCATATATGAATTGTCGATGGAAAGAACTGATGCATAAGACACTTATCTACATTCCATATAATGTGATCAGTTATGTTAGTTTGTCAATGATAAATCAAAGTACTATATTTTAGTAGTGGTACATGTTTGGTGTAAAAGGAATCATATGGTAAATGTTTTACATAAACATCTGTTGCAAATTATGCTTTGAATCTTTAACATACCTTCCATCAAATAGTTAGGAGGGTTTCCTCAAGCAAAAACCAGAGGTTGGGAAAAAATGTGCAACATCCCACTACCATAAAGCAAATACCCGAATACCCTAAGGACATTCAAGTATATACCTTATGATAATGGTATGTT
>JANZLC010000008.1:10748533-10761087 GCA_026413385.1 Erythroxylum gracilipes | reverse complement strand
CCCTAGCTCCCAAGCATCACATGATCATCATCTTGAAGGAGGTAAGGATAGGTTTTTCTTGTGGCAAATTGAAGAAATAATAAGATGGAAGTAGCAATTGAATGATGGAAGCAAGATGTAACTTGATGGAGGTTTGGGTGAGTAAAGAATCATGAAGGAGAAGAGAAGAAGAAGCCACGAAAATAGGAGGAGAGCAAGAGTTAAAATGAAAGACAAAAAATTTATTTGGTCTTTAAAGTGAACAGTGTCATGGAGAGAGGAGTGGTGAGTGGCAAGTGTGGTGACATGTGTCACCTCCCACTTGTCATCTTTTTATGGTTCCAATTGGCCCCCTTTGATATTTAGTCCATTTAACTTCAATTTCTACTCCAATTGTCTCCCAATTTTTTATGACATTTATCAATAAATCCTAAAGTCATTTATCAAAATTTCTGTTGCCATTGGACAGTAATTTCTTCTACCATTTAACAATTGTTTTGCCACTTGGCAATTTTTTCCTATTTCAAAAATGTTCTAATTTCTAGAAATTGCTCCAAAAATTCCAGAAATTCTAAATCAACAAATACACTTTCCAAATCAATCTTTTTAGCACATAAAACCACATTTCTCAATATACTACCATATATAAACAATTATACCCAAAAATTACCAATGAATGCATGTACAATTATTTTTATGCGCAAAGATTCAATTTTCACGTGCATGTGCATATGATGTAATACATGAGCATGAAATGTGTTTCCTAATTTCTCAGTAATTTCTCTGATTTACTATTTTTGCCTTAACATGGGTAATGGGATGTTACATTACTAGACGCTTACAAAGATGTGATGCCATCATAATTTCTTAAAACACTACCATAATAAGCAAGTAACCATTGAATTCAGTTAGAATCAAGTTTTACTCCCTATGTCTGTTCCCTATTTGAAATTGAAATAATTGCATAAATAATTGGGTGAACTATTGGAGGCTTTTTATAATGCATAAGTACTATTTCGAATGAAGGTTGATGGTACATTACAAATGTGTGTCAATTACTTAAAATTAAATAAAATGATCATAAAATAAACACCTTATTTTATTAGTACATGATTTAATGGACAGATTGAGTTAAATAACAATCTTTACGAAGTTTTCTCGCCGATCATATTATATGCACGTTAGGATAGTGGAAAGTGACAAGCCAAAAACCACATGTGTAACTTGATATAATGTATAAAAGTTTTTAGTCACTGCCATTTGGGTTAACCAACCCCACTTCTATGCTTTTTACAATTTGATAAATGATGTCATGTATATCTTTTTGGATGATTTTATGGTTATCTATTTTGATAATATTGTTGTTTACAATAATTTGATGGATGAATATGTAGATGTCGCAATGGGTTGGACTCGATCCAATCTGACAACCGAGGGCATAACCTAAGCTTAAACCCCAAGCCTAAATAAGTTCACTAAAATGACATTTTTTTAAGGAAAAGGTCAAGACAGACCTTTAATTAATCCCTCAAGCTTGAACATGACCCAAAGTACAATTAACCCAAGCTTGACCCAACTACTTAGGAACGAGTTGGGTTTTGACTATTAAATTTATGAATATATGGCCTACTTGTAATAATTGTTGGCATGTTAATGAAATAATCAACTATAAATCAAGATGGGGATGTGTGATTTTTCTAAGTTGGAATTAAAATTTCTAGGTCATGCAGTTAGCAAAGCTGAAGTTTGGATGAACCTTAAGAAGGTATATGTTATTATGGAATGTGCAACCCCTAACATATTTTTTGGAACTAGTAAATTAATATCAATATCCAATAATTCATTTAAAGCTACTAAAAAAAAGTAGTTCAACTCACTAATTTATTAAAAAAGGAGAAAGCATGATTTTGAAAAAACCATTTCATGGATTCTTTTGAAAAGCGGAAGTAGCTTATAAAGTCAGAGTCGATATTTGGGCTTTAAAAGCTAAAATTTCAATGATATTGATTAATGATATTCTGCCTATAAGAAAGAAATGGTGGTAGTATTATATTGCCTAAGAGTTTGACATATATATTTGTTAGGTACAAAGTTTTTTCTTTGAACAAACAATATTAAGAAGTTGTCAACTAAGCAAGCTATATGGCAATAATTTCCATTTGACTATGATATAACTTGGGAACACAAAACTAAAAAGTGAAACCAAGTTATGAACATTTTAAGTTAAAGAGAAGTGTTCTCCCCCATATTACAACTTATCTAGAATAAAAGCATGATACACATAATTTGTTAATGTGTTAAGCTTAATGCTAATTACTTTTATTTGGTACAATAAGTAAAATATGGAATCTTAAAACCATGTTCGATTGAAGATAATCTCCTTATCAACAAAAAAGGCAAGCTAGACATTCTTGGAGTCAAAGCTATTAATTAAAAACTAATGAAAGAATATCATGATCTATAGTGAGCTACATATTTGGGACAAAAGCTCATGAACATATGTGTGGTCGCATGTGGAGAAAGATGTCAAAGCATACTATCAAACTCACCTTATATGCTAGCAAGACCAAATTGAGAGGGGGAAAAAAAGGATTGGCTATTTTAGTATTTGCATATTCTGAAGAGACTTAGATGTTGGTGTCTTTGGGTTTTATCAATGGATTTTCTAAGATAGATGGGAAAGCTTTGATGTTTGTTTTGGTGGATTGATTCCTAAAGGATATTGCATTTATTATTACTCCTTCAGCATGATAACATAATCCTTTATTGAACTATTTTATTGGAATGTAGTGAAAAACTTTGGCATTCCAATAGACATTGTAAGTGATAAGGATGCACATTGAACTTGTTCAATATGATGGGGGCTTACTTGAAATTCTCTACAATAAATTCTCTACAAATGAATAGACAAATAAAGAGAATAAATGCCTTGTTAGAGAATTACCTAAGGCATTATATGAGTACAAGCCAACAAAATTGGTTAAAAATGCATAATTTTTGTACAATCTTTAACTGAAAAGAGTCTCTTATTTCGTTAGAAGTGGCAAAGAAACAAATGAGATAAAAATATCTAATTGTATACAATTTTGATATAGACAAGCAGAAAATGCTAGAGGAGGCAAAAGTTAACCTATAAAAAGTATTTTTATCGAATGAAAAAGTATATTAATCAACATTAATGATTGCTTAAACTTAATATAGGAGGTAACGTGTTTATAAATTTGGACAAAAATCAATGAGAAAATAGCTCATAGGCATTTAATCCCCAAATATGATGGTCCCTTAGAAATTATAAAAAAAGTTAGTCATGTGACATATCATTTAAAGATAAAAATGGTTAAAAATTTACACCTTCCACATTAAAATTTTTGTTCAAATTCCATGAAGATATCATAAAACCAGAAAGGAGTAACTCCAAAAATGCTTGTTTGATGGTGCAAAAATAGTTGAACAAACAAATAGAAAAGAAATTTAATCATCATTTATTGGGACAACAGAAAAAGAATATACAAACAAAATTTCTCGTGCAGTAGAAAGGGAAGGGTGTCAAAGAAGCAACATAGGAGAAAGATACTTTACTATGGTTCAACTAGTACTTTCTATTTTAAAATTGTTTTAAACTGATCTTATTTTTTAGCAGGTTCCTATTGTTTAACAGGTTACTATTGTCCGACAAGTTTTTATTGTTTTTAATTTTCAATAGACACCTATCTTTATCCAAATTGAAAGCAGTTTGTAAAATTTTCAAGTCACCTATAATTCAAGAAACCAGATCCTCTATCCAGTTTTACTCTGTCTTATTCTGTCTCATGCAATCTCAGCCATTTATTTTGCGGGACCCACACAGAACCTATGCGGACCTCATATAAATAAGTAGCTGAGATTTATTGGACACAATAAGACACCATAATATTGGACAGAAGATATGGACTGATAATAAAACCAGATCCTCTGTCCAGTTTTACTATGTCTTATTCTGTCTCATGCAATCTCAGCCATTTATTTTGCGGGACACACGCGGAACTTATGTGGACCCCATATAAATAAGTAGCTGAGATTTATTGGACACAATAAGACACCATAATATTGGACAGAAGATCTGGACTGATAATGAAACCAGATCCTCTGTCCAGTTTTACTATGTCTTATTCTGTCTCATGCAATCTCAGCCATTTATTTTGTGGGACCCACGCGGAACCTATGCGGATCTCATATAAATAAATAGCTGAGATTTATTGGACACAATAAGATACCATAATATTGGACAGAAGATCTGAACTGATAATGAAACCAGATCCTCTGTCCAGTTTTACTTTGTCTTATTCTGTCTCATGCAATCTCAACTCCCTCTTATTTGTGGTTGCTTTATCAAATAGGATCGAAAAATGAAGCTAAGCTGTTTCATCTTAGGTGTACGCATGTTTCGTATTAGGTACTTTGACTTTGCGATGTAATTATTATAGACCTTCTAAATCCAAAAACCCACAAGACCTACGTGACTAGCACGACCATCCCCACCTAACAACTCAAATGATCAAACAAATGATAGAAGCTTGTGAGGCCTATATCTTTTTAGGTCCCTTCGTGATTCAGTGATTAAATAACTCCATAAAAGATGGGTGAGAAGCTTCTTGTTCTCTAACTAGCAGCGAGTCTACTTCTGGCAATTCCTATTGTTTATGTCCCTTGGAATTATCGCAAGTTGCAATATTCTTGTCTATGTTTCCGGCGTTTGTCTGTTAGTTTTGATCCCAATAATCCCGTATAAGGTGATTTTAACAATGTTCATCTAGAATTAAATGTTCCCCTTTTTTCTAAAACATTGATCATGGCCATAGTAAAGATCCCGGATAGGTAACAGCGTTGCCAGAAGAAATGCGAGAGAAGTTCCATAAAGCATATCGTTTTTGTGAATTGATATGCTTTAAACTGTTTATGTTAAGAGCATGCTATTGTGGTTCAAGCAATGACTGGACCTTCGTCATGAGCCATGAATAACAAAAACCAGAAGGAGAAAACCAGGAGACTTCGGAAGTGGTTTAAGAGAAAGAATAAGAGAACCAAGGCATTCTATCTGGATGACGTTTCAGGTCAGCTCCACCAATTACTTTCTCATCAATTGTAGTCCTCTTCTGTTTGTTCTTGAGCTATACATAATTTGGGTACTATGCTTTCAGGAGAGGAGACCGAAGATGAAGGTGATCAAAAGCTAGACGGTATTCTCGGAATTAGTAGATCATGGGAGATTGATCGGTGTACTTTGACAAATGAACTAAGGTGATTTCTTGCATCTTCGCTTCACGAATTATAGATCTGAAAAGCAATTTTCATTTCGGCATTTGATCCCACCTACGTACTTCAGAATCTTCGTTGGTACCTGGAATGTTGCTGGACGGTCTCCTACAGGAAGCCTAGCTGTAGATTTGGATGAGTGGCTAAATCTCAAGGATGAAGCTGACATATATGTTCTTGGGTATGTGTACTATGTAGTCCTTGAGTGAGTAAAGAGCGCGGGCACACACATGCATACCCACACACACACACACAGACACACACACATATATGTATAATACAACGACGCCTAAAAGACGGACAGGTGCCATTTCGCCATTAACTTCTTCCTGAATGCAGCTTTCAGGAGGTTGTGCCTCTAAAAACCCGGAACGTAATAGGAGTAGAAGATCCAAGAAAAGCAGCAAACTGGAACCTACTCATAGGAAAAACTCTAAACAACAAACTTGGTTGCCCCTGGATGACTCCTTTGACTACTCCTATCTCAAGTGATAACTACAATTATGCGAGGTCTTCAGAAATGGTGAGGGAGAATAGTTTGAGATATGTTGGGACCCCAGTGAGGCAGAAATCAATGAGACAGCAAGATGAAGCATTTGGAGGCAGTATTTACAAGCTAGTCGCCAGCAAAAAGATGGTCGGAGTCTTCGTGAGTGTGTGGATGAAGAAGGAATTGCTGCAAAAATACTGCATTTCAAATGTGAAAGTATGTTCAGTAGCATGTGGGATCATGGGTTATTTAGGAAACAAAGGAGCGGTTTCTGTTAGCATGTCAATTGAAGGAGTAAGTTTTTGTTTCATAGCTGCCCATCTGGCTTCTGGGGAGAAGAAAGGTGATGAAGGAAAAAGAAATCATCAAGTATTAGAGATATTTAAGCGAACTTCTTTCAATCCATCCCCACAAGAAAATTATAATCCTCTTCCTCTCAACATTCTAGCACACGAGTAAGTGGCCTTCTTACCAAATAATTAACTTCAGTATAGGATCAAGTGCTTGATATCAGTAAACTTTGTTTTATAAGGCTGATTTAAACATTCATCTTGGAAATACTATCCTTACTGAAACGAAAATTCTTCCCTCAAGATAGCAAATAATTTCTTGTACTTTATACCATGTATTAATCATTTCTTCAAGGCTACCCAGCTATTTGCTGGATTATATTTCATGCTATGAAATTTTTGTATATTTTCACTCCTCATATGCAACCCCAAACTTTAAAATGATTATTCTAATCCAGATTCAAGTGCAAAACAGATGGGTAAGATAACCTCCTATCCTATGTTTACTTTTCTCTTTCTTTCCCTGCTAAAGTACATGCAGAACAAAAAGAATGTTTTAAAGGAATTTGAACGCCAACTTCATAAAAAGATGAGCAATAACGATTGAAAACTATTTCCTCAAAGAAAGTGAAACTGACAACAAAACAAATTAATATTTTGAGCAGTCGGATTTTCTTGTTCGGGGACCTCAATTATAGATTGTACCTGGAAGACAATTTCGCTAGGCATTTGATAGACAAGCAAGATTGGAAAGCATTGCAACAGTTTGATCAGCTTCGAAGGGAACTAGAAGATGGAGGGGTATTCCAAGGGTGGAGAGAAGGTAACATAGAATTCGCACCAACATACAAGTATTCTTCATTGAATTCCAATCGTTATTCAGGTGATCTTCAAAGCAAGTCAGGGGAAAAGCAGAGGACTCCAGCATGGTACGCCTAGTGTACTGTATCTAGATTGTCTTTTCATGCTAGTCAGCTTCCACAAACCCGAGATTTCTTACACACTGTATATTATGAATTCCCATCTTTAACTAAATGCTAATTTTCAATATGAATAATGCATGAGCTTGGTGCCAGGTGTGACAGAATTCTATGGTACGGTAAGGGAGTGAAGCAACTTTCCTACTTACGCAGCGAGAGTAAATTCTCAGATCATCGGCCTGTTTCTGCTCTATTTTCTACACCAGTTGAAGTTGTCAGGGCTACCAATCCAGCAACTATACCAACTCACGACATCCTTCGCACTGGAACACCTCCATGGAGAGGAGCAAGAGTATAATCTCATCCATGTCTTGTTAAGAGCTTATATCTTGTTCAATCAATCACTGGGAACTCACTGCCGTGATTTTAACGTATCATAATTGATTATTTCAGGAACCGAGCAACAGCACTGAAGAGGCTAGATCTACCTTGTTATCACTGCTTGTACAAGACATAGCAGGAACACCAAGAAATATGCATCTAATATAGTGAAAACAGAGGGTCACAAACGAAGCATTACTTTCCGTGTACTACGTCGTCCAGGCTAACTTTTGAAATATTTTTAGCTTTTTCCAGTCCTTTTAACCTCACACTGTTCAAATTGTGCAATCTTAATTCATATGTTATAGAAGCAAAGTAAACTCGGTCAAACACTGATAGTGCATTTGTTAACAACCAAAATTATTTATCTTCAATCAAGTTTATAAAGAAATATGCAGCGATTTGTTGCCAATTTAATATTGGTCTGGATTTGGCATTATTGTTCTTCAATTATTTGATTTCATATGCAGAAGTTAGACGAGGACACTTACAAATTACAAAAGTCTTTTCTGGTTATAATACGGTGGGGCTCTCACAGCTTGTTAACAGATGACTGAAACTCAACTCCCTAGAATAATTGCTGTCGTTCACAAAAGATGAGTGCCATAAACGCCATGAATAGCAGTAATATTAGGTTCTATATACAGCAAAAATGCAGCAACGTGGACTCACCAACTATCAATTTGTCTCATTTGCCTGAAGAATTCCACCCAGTGCCTCCACATTATCAGCATAACACCTTGGACAAATACATCTCTTCTGCAATTCCTGGGCGATAGAAGCACAAATCTGTTCCAGTTCGCAAGTTTGCTTGTTTCTAGTCAAGGAGAAATTCATCCTTGTATACCCAAAGATCATTTATAAATTTATAATATCGAAGAAAAGCAACAATGGTAGGTGTTACAAAGGTTTTCTTTCAAGCATGAACTTATCCGCAAGTTTCGCCTACCCTTTTGTACAACAATCTCATTTAGGTTTGTTTAAGTAAGATTCAGCTTCTCTCGTGAGCGTTGACCAACCTACTTATTCTTAAACACCTCACAATCCTCGCAGCAAACACCAACCTTTATTACGTCCCTCAAAATATACAAAAGAATGCTCTCTTACATCTCAGTCTTTTCCACACTTATTATCTCTAAGAAGAGCAAGGCTTAAATGAGCTATTTATAGGCACCTCTAGATGACTAAGTTAGAATCATAATAGAACTCAATTAGCTAAGATAACATCTTATCCTACCTTATCCTTATCAAATTACATCATACTAACTAATAAAATCACATCTCTATCCAATTAGGACTCTATCCAATAGGATTAAGTTACATCACAATAATAAGATAAAAGATTACATCTACTAGGAATAATCTATCTATATCTACGAAGATCTCTATCTTCAGATGAACTTTCTACATGATCTTTATCTCTTAGAGCTAATGTTTATCCTCTGTGATCCTATCACCACATCATCCAAGATCTCCCCATCTCTATCCGTTGATGACGAGTCATTTAAGCCAATAGTATACTGGTTCATCCAATATTTTCTCATGTCAACTCCATTAGTCATGTTCTGTCCATTTGAGCACACATTAAGTCCTTAGTCCATTAAAAACTCAGCCTTAGCCAAGTCAATTCATACAAGATCCAAAACTCTACTGAAACTCGCACCATGCTTGATCGAATTTACTGAGTCACCTTGAAACTCTCGCATGCCACCATCATGCATGTGGTCAAGCTAACCTTCCACTTGATGTTCATCTTAAGCCTTCTTTTAGTCTCACATCCAAATCTTGCATATCATCGAAGATTTCTGCCAATATGCACTAATGCATGCCAATACTTCACATTGCCTCTTTTCTCTTGCCTCCTCGGAAGTCTTTTGATAAGGTTTAAATTGTTTTAGAAAAGAGAAGAAGAAGGCTATGAGAATAACAGGGGAAGAGTTGAAAAAAAATCTACACACCTTATTTCATTCCAGCAAGCCTTTTTAATAGACAAATAAAGCAATAGAAAATGAACAACAGAAAAGTACTAAAAAGAAGGGATATTTCCTCAACAAAGTGGACACATTTAAGCTCCACTAACTAACCAAATGTTCCACTAACAAACCAACATCTTATTTGACTCAATCTTCCTACTAGTATTACCCTATATTTGTGAGACATGCAAACTAACACGACAACATCCTGATGCGGTCCAAGAGATGGCATGCACATATCTAGACAGATTTGACAAAACCCGATTGTAATTTTGTCAACTTCAAAAATGCTTAGATTTTCACGTTTTCGGAGTTTTTAGAGCCACTTGTTGCATTTTTCATATTTTTTGTCTATTTTATAATAGGGGTATTTTGGTATTTTATCATTTTTGGTAATTTTGGGGTTCGACTACTTAAATCGCCCAAACTAAGTATTTCGCATTCTTTTTGTGAATAATAGACCCTGACGATTGTGTGCCTTTCTTTGTCTTATTCACTAGCATTCGTGTTGAATCAATAGGTAAATAGCAATGTTACCGATATTCATGATTCAAATCAACAGTATCGAGTTGTATCCCTATTTTGCTTTATTCAACTACATCATTTGGTATCATAGCCAAATTTGATATCAGTGATTATGCCACCATGAAAAACTCGCCAAATGGGAGAGGTGTATGACTGTGACAAGATTGAACAGTTGGTTGCCTAGATCATAGATCGCCATATAGAGACTGTAGTAGAACATATAACGGTGAGATTCAACTAGGTATTAGGGAATTTGAATATTCTTGGTTATCGCAGGAATCCAGTACTTGCAGATATTGATGATGATTCTAACGATGGAGCGGATGATAAGTATTTCACTAAACTTGTGCACAGGCATCCTAGAGCGCATGTTGAGAGAGATCAACGAAGATGGGAAATTAGAATAAGGACGGTAATTTTTGAGTTCTATGGCAGTCTACAACCCAAAGAGTTCCTAGATTGGCTGGCTAATGTAAAGGAAATTTTGGATTTCAACGTTGTACCTAAAAATAAACGGGTGCAATTGGTGGCTACTAGAGTTCGAAATAGGGCCACAAGTTGGTTGCAGCAATTAAAATTAACCCGACAAAGATTGGGTCAGTATAAAATCTTCACGTGGGAGAAGAAGAAGAAACATATGCGTGTCAATTTTTTGCCCTACATTTTCCAACAATTCATGTACCAAAGGTTGCAAAATTTGAAGCAAAGCATGAGATCAATAGATGAATATACTACTGAGTTCTATCAACTCCTAGTCAGAAATGAGATTCATGAGACTGATGAGCAGTTGGTGGTGAGATACATTGGCAGGCTGATAATGTAGATCCTAGATATCGTTAACATGTTAGATCTTGTTTCTATTTCGAAATTGCATTAAAAAGAAGCTGGTGGTTGAGAAATAGCAGCGGTGCACAAATTCTGATGCATCAGTAAGTGTTACCGATAGAAATGGTAGTAAAAGTAGTGTTAGTGGCAATGGTGGTAATCGTGCAGCCACTAGTGGTTCTATTAATGATCATACTAGGTTTAGCAAACCTGGAATTAGTGGAATTAAATGTTTTGGTTGTGGTGAAATGAGGTACAAAAAAGAAGATTGCAAGAAGCCAAGAAAAAGGGCTCTCTTTGTTGATAAGGATGAGGGTGACAATGAGGAAGACGTGTATGTAGGAGAGGTGATACTGATGTAGTTAATGAGGAGATTGTAACTGGAGATGTGGGTACTGTATTGGTTGTTCGAAGATATTGTATGACCTTAAGAGTAACTGTTGATGATGAATGGTTGCAGAATAATATCTTCTAGTCCACCTGTACTATCCTAAGGAAGGTCTGCAAATTTATAATTGATTCCAATAGTTGTGAAAATATTGTGTCAGTTGAAGCAATGCAAAAATTGGGCATTGAGACGGAGCAACACTTAAAACCGTACAAACTAGCTTAGCAAAAAAAGCTGGTAAGGTAACAATTTCTAAACGAGCTCTAGTTACTTCTTCCAATGGTTCTAAGTTTAAGGATTTTGTATGGTGATGTTTTTATAGATGCGTGTCGTTTGTTGTTGGGACGTCTGTGGCAATTTGATAGAGGAGTTAGTGATGGTAGAGTCAATACTTATAGTTTCATGTTTAAAGGAATGAAATTTGTGTTAATGTCCTCTAAAGACTTTGTCAAAAACAAGTCCATGAAAGATAATGTTGCTTTGTTGTCTTGGGCCAAGTTTGAAGAAGAATTGTAGGATGCCGAGGTGGTGTATGCCTCAGTAAGGAAGGAGGTAGTTGAAGGTGTTGCAATATCAAATGTAGTGGCGTCATTGATCACTGAATTCCAGGATGAGTGGTTAGTGATGTTGTTTTTCTTGTCAAACATAGTAACTTTATTAGGGTGATGAATTAGATTTTGAGGCCATTCATTGGCAAGTTTGTTGTAGTGTACTTTAATGATATATTGATCTATATTGATAACCCAGAAGAGCATCTTCAACACTTGTAAGATGTTCTTAGCATTTTTTGCAAGGAGAAGTTTTATGCAACCACAAAGAAGTTCTCTTTCATGGCATCCAAAGTCCTCTTCCTTAGTTATGTTATTTTTGGAGATGGCCTGCAAGTTGACGAGTCTAAGGCTGAAGCAGTTCGAAATTGTCCTAGACCTAATACCATTACAAAAGTCTGTAGCTTTCATGGGTTGGCGTCTTTCTATAAGCATTTTACTCCACATTTCAGTACCATTATAGCACTTATCACTAACTATATAAAGGGGACAAAATTTTCCTAGATTTATTAAATAGAGGAGGCATTCGAACTGGTCAAACAGTGCCTTACTACAACTCTAATTTTAGTGCTGCCTGATTTCCACCAACCTTTCGAGTTACATTCTGATGCATCTAAAGTGGGTATTGGAGCAGTCTTTAGTCAGAACAACAGACCTATTGCGTACTTCAGTAAGAAGCTGTCTGATATGAAGTTGAGATAAAGTACCTATAATGTAGAATTCTATGTTGTGGTTCAAGCTATTGAGCACTAGATGTTGGAACCCATTTCCGAGGCCCAACTTCTTAACCAACAAAACATATCATACGATCATACCTTAACTAATATCGCTTCAATTTTTTTTCAATCCTTATTATTCTTCAAATTCCATTGTCATGTCCATACACAAATCCATATACAATTGATCTTTCATAACCATACACTAGTTCACATTTCATAATCCT
>JANZLC010000008.1:10719835-10740967 GCA_026413385.1 Erythroxylum gracilipes | reverse complement strand
TCAAAACTAATCAATTCTTTTCTCATTAATTTTCTTAAAGCACAATTTCATCTAAAACACAATACATATACAAAAATACTTATTCAATTTCATTTAATATTTCTAAATTTCACTAAAAGATCGGGGTCCAACATCAATGGTCGCAACCTACTAAAGGAGTTCGAGAGGCATTCTTAGTGGGTGGATGGCCTACCCGAAGTCTTCCAAATCGGTAACTTTATTGCAGGTTTGTGAGACGAGATTCGAATCGATGTACGATTGAAACAACCCAGGACCCTTGTAAACACCATAGGAGTTGCACAACTTGTAAAGGAAAAAAATTCTTGCAAAAAAAATCAGGGAATTTCATCCGTGCCTAAGCTATAGCAACTAACAAAAAGACTTAGACACCTTCAATACCAAGCATCCTATGACCACCACCAACAAACTCGACCACTGTCTCAGCTGCTCCAATTCGTCACATCATAAGGCAGGAAGCACAACTATGCCAAGAGCAGGGGCTTTGTTACTATTGCAATTAAAAGAACGTACCCAAACATCGATGTGAACAACCGTAGCTATTCATGATTGTATATATTGATCCTCTTTCATATGAAACCTCAAATGCTACAGTACTACCAGATATATCATGTGATGCAATGACAGGAGTGACACACCCTCAAACGATTCGGGTCCTGGTTAAGTTGAGAAACAATGAAGTAGTAGTGCTTATTGACTGAGGAAGTAATTATAATTTCATCAACCAGACTATTGGAGAGAAATTTGACATACCAATCATTCGTGACAAAAAGTTTCAAGTTATCGTAGGTAACAAGGAAGAAGTTGAATGCACCAGACGTTGCTTAGCACTTATGCTCATAATCCAAGGCCATTTAGTGCAGGTTGACTTTTACATTTTACCAGTTGCAGCTTACCAAGCAGTTCTTAGTGTATAATGGTTAGAAACTTTGGGCCTAGTTGAGATGGATTACAAGTATCTCACCACGAGTTTCAAACACAAAGGACATACTCGCACCTTTCATAGATTAAAGCAAAATGAGCTAGCTCCAATCTCAGATAAGGAATTTTTACAATTAACTAGTAAGGGTTTTTTATTGCAGATTGAGCTACACATGTCTTACTAAGACCTTTTGAGAATTCGCTAGATTTGTAGCTTTTGTTGGACAAATTTGGCCATGTGTTCTTAGAACCGAAACAGTTACCTCTACGATGGGAGCATGACTATCGAATCACCTTACAACCTAATCATGGTCCAGTTAGCGTGTTTTCCCATCCTTTGAGCTAGCATTTTAGGGTTTGGCTCTCTCATAAGACCTGTAACAATTGATATCAGAGCTAATATTAGTGGTGACGTCAGTATTATAGTATTCATCTAAGGTTAGAAAAAGCCTAGCGTACAGCCAGCTTGCAAATGCCTGCACTGCAAAGCCTGTTGGAATGTTACGATCTAATTTCCAAATCGGTCAAATGAGGAGCTAATATGGGGTTTATATTGACTTATGAACTTTTCCACCATTTGAACTAGCTTTTGAGATTGAGTTCTCCTATAAGACCTATAACATTATTGCCTTGCTCATTATTCTACATGTCAAAAATCAAAGCTCAATAATGCCTGCACAATCCCAATATCAAGACTTGGGAATCTAATAGTGGGCTTGTATTCTTGCTTTCAATATTATGCGGAAACATTCATTTTCATTGGTAGTAAAAAAAAAAAGTCAATGCTAATAGTACGGTTAGGTTGGGCAGTGGCATGGGGCCACGGTGTTCAATCCTACCAAATGGATGAATATTGCAGCGCTTATAAGGATTTTTGGGCATCGAGTTGATCCATTTTTATTATTAAAAAATTATACCCTAGAGGATTTCATGAGTTTTCACCCGCCATCTTGGTAAAGGAAGTGGATTATCGAATTCATTGGGAAAGATTACAAGTAGAATACTTATTTCTCCCTAGTATTTCACCAGAAAACAGAGGCTTTTTGAAGGATAGGGAGAATTCATCTGTTCACATACGAATAGCATCTCTCTGCTATCATTTTCTCAGTTATTAGAGCTTCAGATTTCCACACTTTTTCTTCTCCCAACACTCTAACCCCTACCTCCAAGCATACCGTCATGCAAAACTAAAACAAACACGAGTAACCACTATAGCCATAATAAAGATTCTATGAATATTTTGTCAGGTCCTGCAACGTTTTTGTTTCTTTCGCCGTACCCTCCATCGGTGATACGTTCCTTAGAAGTGTCAGGTACTCCTGTTGGACCTGCAGAGACACAGACAGCTCAAACATTATGGACTATTTTCTAAAGAAAGGGTTTACAGCTAAAACATTCTGGAACTTCTATATAATGGCGATAATTTTACACCTGCTTTTGAAGATTTTCTTCCGCCAGGTACTCCTGTTCTTTTTCAGTTGTTTCAGAAAAACCGACCTCTGCAACTACGTCTGTTTCTGAAATACAATTCCAGCATTGTATCTTCTATTTATCTTTATGAACTGAAACACCGGGAGGTAAAATTAAATATGTTAACTGGTTTACACAACACCTTCTACAGTTCCAGTGCCGTTCTCATTCAGCAATTTACTTGCTATACTCTCCTGAAATCCCCTATTTAAGACGTCAGTTCACCAAAACAGTTACCGCTCTATATTAGTTGGTCATAGCAAATCCAAATAAAAGTACTCTTTACGTCATGGTGTATGATTCCTACGGAGGAAAACATATTTCACTATGAGCTCAGAAAAGTTTCATCTTAAAATAAAGTATTTTAAGTCAAGCAAGATTAAGTAAAGATGTCAATCGGCGGAGCTCAGGTGACCCGCGGACCGGCCTGTAGCCTAGCTCATGGCTGGCCAATCCGGCCCATAATATATACTTTTTTACAAGAAATTTCAAAAATGACGGTAAAGATGTCAATGAGCCGTGCTCGAGTGGCCCACAGACCGGCCCATGGCCTGGCCTATGGTCCAATCAACCTGGCCCACAATTTTTATTTTTTTAATAAGAATTGCCAAAAACAATGTCGTTTTTGAAGTAACGGTCGAGCCACGAGCCGAGCTGAATTGGCTGTAGCTTGCTCGACTTCGGCTTGTGACCCGATCGGGTCGACTATGGTCGGCCCATAACCATGTCAACCCAGGCCAAAATCAGGCCGGGCCCTTTTTGACATCCCTAGACTCCGATGAACAGCACCAACCTTATTTTATCATTAAGCTCAAGCATCTGTCTGATAAACTCGTCTCTGTGAATTCAATAGAAGACGCATTGGAGATAGATCAACAATTAGGATCACATCCATCACTTTCTTTAAACTTGAATAAAGCAAACAATCATTCTTGGAGTTAAAATAATCACTAGCAAGGATAACAAGGCCGTACCGTGAAGCTCTTTCTTCATTCTTTTCATATATCAAGCATACCATTCAATAAGGTAGATAAAAAGAATTAGAAAAAACAAATAATTCAGAAACCGATTTTCAATTGTAGCAAACTAATAGAGGACCTGACTATTACCTTAAGAACCTCAACTTCGGATCCAACAGATGCCATTTCACCTTGAATAATAGAAATCCTTGCCTACGATCAGTATGGTTTAATTATTAGTTAAGATCATATTCATATAAAGTTGGACTAGAAGTAAAGGGAAAGATCAATCATAGATGAAATGGAACTGTAAAAGATAACTAACTTCTAACGCCTGAATTGAAGCCTTTTTCAAAGCCAATTCAACTTCATATCCTTTAAGATCTTGTTCAGTGGTTTCTCTGAACCGTTTGGCCTCTTCCAGATCTAAATTCGATGTGTTAAGCTCAAGACGTAGCTCTTCAACTCTCTTCTTTAGGCCAACCACTCGTCGCTCTGTACAGTTGCAAGCGTAGCACAGATTCAGAAGATTACACAAGAGTAACCAAATCTAAAATTGAAATCTCCGATTTGTAAACATTCTTAACATGATAAAACCGCAGAGCTTAAAATCTCTGGCTCTAAGCACTGTCTTTCGCCTAAATATTTTCACGATCCAAAAACTTCATCCCGCGTTTCGTTTCCGAGAAAACTAAGGATAAGAAAGCAAATCAAAACTTTATATCTCCACGCGTTGACCGTACTCAAACTAGTGAATGAGCATATCCAAATGACAGTCTATAGCTCAGTAACCAACAAACACTGGTGAGTAACAGCATACCATCAGTCTCATTCATTTTCTCACCAAACACACAAACACAAGTACGAAGAAAGAGAGGAGAAAGAGAGAAAAGTTATTGGACGCTATTTACCTCCTTGAGACTTCTCGGAGGCGAAGTCACGTATGAGAGAGAGGAGCTGCTTCTGTGGTGGATGATCGCTTCCCGCCATAGCTTCCTGTTTGGCGCTCATCTTCTTCGAAATTGAAAATTTTGTGAGCTGGATCGATTGATATGCGGGTCCGTGTTTAGTTTTTTCTCTTTTCATTTATTTTAAAATAAAAGCGAGAAAATAGCCGGGCCGATCCTATACCCAAATATGGGTCATTCTCGATCTAATTTCATTGGGCTGTAGCCAGAGCGAATAAAAAAACAAAAAAGAAGAAACTAGCAATTCTAAACAATATCCTCCACTGCTGGATTTCTGCAGCAAAATATTTCCTTTCCGTGACATTTAAAATAATAGTTTTTGTTAAATTACACTAAAAGAATGAATATCATTTTATGTCTTTTTCTTCTACCCGTCAATTTGTTGATGAATTTTTAAAGAGGAGCAAAGTATGGATAAATTGCATCTAAGACTTGTGGTTTTATAGTTATCTTCCAAAACTCCTTATTTAGACGTTTTTTGTGATTTGGAAAGTAACCATATAAAAAATTATTAGCACTAACTCAATAATTAATGTTAATGATTTTTAATTGGACAATTATTAATTATAGATTTTTAATAAAATTAAGATAAAGAAAATCAATTTTGATTTGGATTAAAGATAATAAAGAAGCTCAATAAAAAATTTGATTAAACTTGTTGAAGTTTATTGATAAAAATGAGTCATAATCAATGTGGACCGATTATTTATTGGCTTGTGATGAAGAGCCCCATTAAGGATACTATAAATAGCTGATAAGGTATGTTGTCCACGTTAGTAAATTCATGGACATTCAGTATTTCTGACCCATTAAGCGACCAGTGTAATAAGAAAGGTGTAGAAAGATATTAACGACATAAGGATATACAACTTTCATAAAAGTTTTTCGAAAGTTTCAGGAGCTTGTTCATTGTTAAATAGATAACAAACAAGTTTTTTTTTAATTTTCTCCACTAATACAAGTTCATGTTTGATCCTGGTTCCATAATCAAAGTTCATTTTATGACCAACATATGATATTAGAGCGGTTCTATGATTGTATAAATATGGACAGAGATTTTCAAATTTCTCCATAAAGAAGTCAGAGAAATTAATATGTTTTTGCTTATATAAATTATATATTTGTTGTTTGAATTGATTTTGAACACGCGTTGTATGAAAAAGCAGCTTGACAAATACCATCTAGTTGAGAATATCATGAATTGGATGAGAGTGGCAATGGTAGCAAACAATGTCCCTTCCCTACCTACTGCAAATATGAGAACTATATGGTAGTTATAGCACCTGGTATTTTTCTATGTTGTAGTGGCAGTGACCTGTAATTAAACTTCATTTTCTTTTCTTTTAGTTGTTGACAAGCACCTAGTTAGCTAGAAATCCAGAGTTAATGTGATTTACTATATTTTTATTGTAACTTTAACTATAGTAATATACTCAATTATCGATTTACTGTATTTTTATTGTAGCTTCAACTATAGTAATATACTCAATTATTTCATTTCCTAAAAAAAGGGTCAAAATTGGTCTTTAAGGTGATTTTTTGGGGAACTATAGTCAGAATCTAGCAAAAAATCACTAAAATGTTATCAAAAAATTTCTTTTCTTGGGTCACTAGAGGGAGGTGCTATAAAGAAGTATTCTGCTACTTTTGGGACATATTAGGTGTTCGGCGCATATGATCCATGTACTTAGGACAGCTGGCGTGGGCATCTAATGCATATTGGATGCGTGTCTAGCGCATGCAACACATCTGCCAGAGGTGGTGGGAGAATCCGTGAGTCCACACACGTGACGAACACATACTATAAAGATTAAGGCACATTTTTTAAGTGTAGAGCACGTGAGGCGTCTGGCTTCCACTTAGTTTTGACGTATGCAATACATACGCATGCATCCCCCTACTTACAGTGCTGATGTCAGCACACTCTAGGATAAAAAAGAACTCAAATTTTCCAAATTCACAAAATGATCCCTAAAGTTATTTTGGGTTAGTTTTTTGGGGCCATGTGAGTTTATAAAGTAAGTTTTTAAAAATATTTTGGATTTATTACATAGGTAATAAATAAGGTTTAACTTTAGAAAAATCAAATAAAGTTATCAAAGCTATGATTGAGTAAATTGTCATGCATTTGGCTTGAAATAAAAGAGAAACATGTGATTTTGGTGTCTCAAATGGTGCATTTATCGTTTGGTATCGAAGTATTTTTACTCTAATTAAGATTTTCTTTATGATGAATTCTCAAATAAAATTTCTTCATAATGTTTTCAACACTGATATGTAATAATGAGTATGTGCATGAGGATTTTACATTTATGAATAGTAAGTAACATATTTATGTCTATATAGAAGAATGTGAGAATAACATACAAGTTTGTCCCTTGTACTTGTAGATCAATTTGGGTACTAATGAGAATGTAGTCACCACATTGACCTTCTAAGTTAGTATTTGAATTGTCCTTCTTGCATGTTAGGGGGTGTCTCTAGTCTTATATTTGGTTATTCTACCTATAAAAGTTGGCCTTGTATAAGACTTTGAGTTATGTATAAAGGCATGGGGGAAGTCATTGCTTAAGTGATCTATTTGCCCATAGGTGGTAGAAACATAAAAGTTAATGGTGTGTACTTTGATCGATTTTATATAGAGGTCTTATCTGTATATATTATGTATTCAACCCATAGATGTTTCATGATATGTGTGATAAGATGCTCAGTTTAGATACTGTTTTGTGGTTTTGAGTATTAATGTTATCCTACATTTATGTTGATCATTGTGTTATCAATTTTGTAGTCACCTTTTTTATAAACAATAATAATGTCACAATTGAAACCTTTACTAGTTTCAATTGTATGAAATGGAAGCAAGATGTAGAATTTGCGCTAGAGATAACATATATCAAAATGCTCATGGTCATGGTCATAGATAGGCCACCAATGCCTACATATATTAACTCAGAGGCTGAGAGAGCAATATATGCCACCTAAGAAAGGTCAAACATGATGTGTTATTTGACCATAAAGAAATTCGTACTAGACCATCTACTGAGTGGACTTCCAAAAACAAACATAATAGGGGATTTCCTCAACAATGTCTCATAAAGATATAAGGCATCTTCTAATATTGAAATAGGTACCTTGTTAAAGGAATTATACTGTATGAGATATGCCGGAGTAGGGGAGTGAGAGAGTATATAATTAGGATGGTCCACCTTCAGACTAAGCTAAGGGCATTAAATATTTATATTCTTGATGCTTTTATAGTTCACCAAGCACTGAATATACTTCCACTAGAGTTTGGTATTCTAGTTACCACATACAATTCTCAGGATGAAGCTTAGGATATAAATGCACTCATCACCATTGTGTTGCTAAAGAAAAGAAGTTGAAGAATACAACCAAGGGTAAGGCAAAGGTAAAGCTCCATAAATTGAAATGTAAGAACCTAAATTGCATCCATATATAGATGTTGGTCAATCTGGTGTTGCTAGAGGCCTTGTGAATGTTGTAAAGAGTATGAGTCTGGGTGTTTCTTCCTTAAAAAGAAGGGTATAAGAAGTTAGAATGCCAGAAATATAAAACCTGGAAAGAAAGGCAAAAGTTATTAGGGATTCATAAAGAGAAAAAGTCTAATAGGGAGGAGGAAAAAATTATGGTAGGCAATAACACCGAATTTGATGTGATCTCTGTAAGGGGTTTGTTTGAACTTTGATACAAGGTTTAATCTTGTATTATATGACACTTTTTATATACCATCTTTTAAATGAAATTTGATCTCTTTATCTGTTTGGGATAAATAAGGTTACGGCTTTATAATTAAAACTTTGGTTGTAAAGTTATCTTTTAATGTAAAACATATTGGTATTGTCTTCTTGTCAAATGGCTTACATAGAATGTGCCTTACTCCTATGAGATATATTCTTCTTCATATGATGCCGAACAAGTCACTAGAAAAGATTCATGATAAAATAGAAGTTATTGATGTTGTGAACTAAAAGGTTGAGTCACATTTCTAAAGATAGAGTTGAGAGATTGGTTAAGGATAACATTCTCGTAACTTTAGATTAAGATGATCCAAAAACAAGTGTTGATTGTTACAGGGGTAAGTTGACCAAAATAAAGAAAAAACAGGTCAACTTATGCTTTTGACTTATTACAACTCATACAAATATATGTGTCCTTATAAAATAATATTGTGTAATTTGAGATATTTTTGACATCTATTGATGACTAATATGTTATGGATATATGTTATTTCACAAAGAAAAGTCCATTTTTTTTAGAAATTCAATATCTTTAATACTAAAGTTGAGAACCAATTAGCAAGGTCAATTAAGATTATCATATCTAACTATAGAGGTGAACATTGTGACAGAAATAGGGTTTCAAGACAAGATAAAGTTTTATTTTCCAAATATTTAGAATCATATGGAATAGTTGCTCAGTTCAATATACTAAGTAGTCTTGAGAAAAACGGTGTAGCTGAAAGGCAAAATTGAAACTTAAAGGACATATGAAGTTAATGCAAAGCAAGATTAATTTACTTGATTACCTTTGGGGTAAAGCCATAAAGATTTCCTTATATATACTTAATAAAGTCTCAAGCAATTTAGTTTTAAAAATTCCTCTTCAAATATAGGAAGGGTGGAAGCCTAACCTCACTCATCTTCGTGTATGGGGCTACCCTGCTGAGGTACATTTTTATAATCCTTATGAAGATAAGTTATGTTCTTGTTCCACTCGTTGTTATTTTATTGGATATTCCAAACACTCAAAGGAATACATATTTTATTATAAAGATGGAGGATCTAAATTAATGGAAACAAAAATAGCTAAGTTTCTTAAGCATAATATTTATGATAAGGGCAGTCAATCTCATTTTAATTAGGGCGGTCATTCTTACCCTTCAAACAATAGAAGGGTAGATATTAAAAATATTTAATATTCATCAGTCATACAATCAGAACTAGTGGATCAAGGTCTTAGTACCATACCAGTACAAGGACAAGAACCTATAACTGTACAAGCTAAGGTTCCTAAGGTACAGGGCATACTAAACTAGTTGAATTAAGAAGATCCACTAGAGTGAGAAGACATGTTATTTCATTTGATTACATAGTCTATCTAAGGGACAAGACTTTGATACATATAGTAGATCTAGTTTCTTTTACATAAGTTGTTTCTAAACCTCATATGGATTTGTAGTAGTATGAAATGAGCGATGAGATGCAATGTATAAAGCATAATAAGGTATGGGAACTTATGGAGTTGCCTCGTAACTATAAACCTATAAGCTATAAATGGATTTATAAGATCAAAAAGGATTCTCAGGGTAAAGTTGAGTAGTTTAAAACTTAAT
Organism: Erythroxylum gracilipes; assembly: GCA_026413385.1. Classification (NCBI taxonomy): domain Eukaryota; kingdom Viridiplantae; phylum Streptophyta; class Magnoliopsida; order Malpighiales; family Erythroxylaceae; genus Erythroxylum; species Erythroxylum gracilipes. Next base: position 10,731,278 of record JANZLC010000008.1, on the reverse strand, counting down.
TAGTTACCAGAGGATTCGTTCAAAAAGAAGAAATCGACTTGAATGTTATCTTTCCTCTTGTATCTTCTAAAGAAGCATTTATAATGATTACAACAATCGTTACTTATTATGATATGGAGATACATCAGATAAATGCCAAAACTTCTTTTCTAAATGAAGACCTTTGTAAGAAGGTTTATATGGAACAATATAAAGGATTTCAAGATCATGACAAAGCTGACATAGTTTGTAAATTGAAAAAATTAATATATGATTTGAAACAAGCCGTCAAGCAGTGGCTTCTAAATTTTAATAAGGTTGTTATCTTATTTGACTTTGTGAAAAATAAAGTTGAAAGATGCTTTTATTATAAAGTTAAGGGTAGCAAGGTTATATTTCTACTTTTATATGTGAATTATATCTTGCTCGCATCAAATGACTTAACCATACTATATGAAGTTAAGCAATTTTTGGTTTGACAAGAAGGATCTTGAGCATCTTTTGTCCTAGGTATTCAAATTCAACTGGATACATCTCAAAACTCATTGGGTCTCTTGCAAAGAATATACATTAAGCGAATGTTGCAAAAGCTTAATATGACTGATTATAAGCTTGTTGCAACACTTATCTCTCATGGTGAGAGATTATCTTTGGCATAGTATCCAAAGAATAATACAAAGAGAGAGGCTACAAAGAATGCCCTTTATTCTAATGCATTTGGTAGCTTGATGTATATCGAGGGGTGCACTAGATCAGACATTGCATTCGTTATTGGACTTTTGGTTAAATATCTTGCCAACCCAGAGATAGACCATTGAAATTCAGTTAAACGAGTTTTGAGATATCTAAAAGAAACTAAGGATTATATGATGACATTTAGGAAAGTTGATAATTTAGACCTCATAGGTTTACAAATTCAAATTTTGCTATATATCTAGATGATAGGACATCCACATCAGGATAAATTTTTATGTTAACAGATGTTGTTATATCATGGAAGAGTGTCAAGCAGACATTGGTAACTTCCTTGACTATGCATGCAAAGTTTGTGGTATGCTATGGGGTTGCTTCATAGGTAGTATGACTTATGAATTTTATTTCTGAGTTATTTGTGGTTGATTCAGTTTCTAGACCTATTTTGTTATATTGTGATAATCTTTATACTATATTGTTCAATAACAACAATGAGAACATTACAGGGTATAAGCATTTATAGGTCAAATATCTAACCATAAAGGAATTAACACAAAAAATGTGACGTTAAGGTGGAGGAGAGTGAGTACATGTTTACTGATCTTCTAACTAAAGGACTTCGTCCAGTTATTTTTTAGATTCGTGTATAGTTGACTAAAGTCCTTAGACATTGATAGTTAGGGATCACTGTATTTGCTCTTAATATATTTGTACAGATTTATGTATTATGATAGTACATTTTTATACATATTGATGATCACCATTTTGTTCTCAATCATATAATTTTTTGTACATTGTCATAACACATGTGAAAGACTTAAGATTTGTGTTGACCTTAAGCATTTTAAAGGTTATTGAGCATATATAAGGAGATTGACCATGAGCTTAAGTATTTAGGATACATACATAAATTTATGGATTTGATAAGACATAGGGGATATAAGTGTTTATTCCCAAAAGGGTTTTCTAATGTTATTTTACATTTAGTGAAAGAATTTTTTTTCTCATATTTAGTTTAACATAAAGTTTGGAGAATTTGAGATCAAAAAACAAAGTAATGATACATTTTAGATCATACAAGTATTATTGTAGTTTGTTACATTCTATTTTCTCATTCATATTAGTGAGGTATTAGATATGCATGATTTTGTTAGATCTATGTCGCATATGATACATGCATTTGATATTTTTTAGTATTAAACGCCCTACAGTACCGATGATGGACTTTTATTATCTTTATATCAAATGTTTTAAATTGGTCGACCTTTACATCGATTTTGCTCAACCACTTTTACTGTTTTTATTGTTGTTACAAGTGTTCTAATTAATATTTGTCCAAGGGGGGAATGTTAGTGATTTTTAATTGGGAAATTATTAATTATAGGTTTTTTTATAAAATTAACGTTATAAAATCAATTTTGATATGAATTAAAGATAATAAAAAAGGTCTAATAAAGGATCTGGTTAAATGGACTGAAGTCTAATGACAAAAATAAGTCTTAATTAGTGGGGGGGGGGGATTATTTATTAGGCATATGATAAGAAGGCATTTAGTTTTTCTAACTCGTTAAGAGGCCCACACATTAAGAAAGATATAGTAAGATGATGTAAGAATATATAACTTTCATAAAGGTTGATAGAAAATTTCAGGAGTTTGTTTATATGTTGAAGAGTTTGTTTAGGCGTTCAATAGCTTGTTCATTATTCAATGGATAACAAAACATGTATTTTTTGCATTTTCTTCGTTATTACAAGTTCATGATTGGTCCTGAGTTCATAATTAAAGTTCGTGTTACGACTAATAATTAAAATATTATTTTTACATATGTTGTCTAGCATAATTGAATGATAATATGAATATACTTTGAACTAGAATATTATTATAATGATCTTATAAGATTGTACGACGAAATATTGATTAAAATATGTTATAATATAAGATTATGTTACAAAATATTGATTAAATATATTTTAGCAATTAGTGAATATAAACTACTTGGCCGGTTTTAACAGCCAACGAAATTACAAATGGCGTTTATGCAATTAAAAAGTTTCCACCCCAACATTAAGTTGGACTCGGTTTTAAATCTCGTGTACAACTAAAGTAAAGAAAAGAAGTCATTGTCTTTGCTAGATTATTACTTTGGTCTTTTCATAATTAAATCTAGTGTTGAATTAAGTTGGGAACAACAGGTCAGTATGATAAGGTAATGCTATAGTCATAATATTATAATTTGAAAGTGATAAAGTTTTTAATAAAATAGATAAATTAATGTTTAATTTTGACTCACTTTATATTTTCATCAATTTAAACAATTGAGTACAATTAAGTTTAGCTGAATGAAAATATGACATGTTATACTGGTCTAATGCAGTGAAAACTGATTTAGTGTCACTATCATCATGAGTTTTGGGAAAGGTTGAAACAAGTTGTTTCCGTTTCTTGGAGGGTGGTGTTATTAGGTTCTTGTTTCAAGTCCACGTATTGCCTTAAAAAGACTTTATTTGTTAATTGTTCTAAGTGGCCGACAATGGGGGCTAAGTCTAATTGGCCTTATAATGGTGGTGATAGGAATGATACCATTTCAAGAGCGATGACTATTCCGTTATCCAAATTGCAATTTCTCAAAACTGTTCCTTTCTTGAGAAGATGCAAGCCAGTGCTTATTATAAGGAACTTGAATGACATTTTCAAACATGCTTTGAATTGTACATTTGTTGTGCATATGTAACATCGTCGTGATTGTTGCTAAACTTGAGCATGCTTGGAGTGAGGATGGCATCCTGACCCTAACAAGGCAAGGCCAGCACTTTTAGCAACTTCCAAACCAAATCTTTTCAATCACAAGCCTAATTAACGAGATCGTAGGAACCTGGTAGTCCCATCCCCAGGGATCACTTCCATGTGGCTTGGTCCCCCTCCTCGTTGGGTTTGTGACTTGACGATTTGATAATTTACTTTGGAAACCGGACCTGCACCATTGGCATTCTTCTCAATCTCGGTTTTCCCAGTACTTATTCACTGATTATCAATCTTTTCACTCTTTGTGGGCAACCTTATTAAATAATACATATGATGGGATAGGATGTTGACTTACTGCAACCTTTTGCTGTTTCCTACTTGTAATTACCTCTTTCTTTTTTCTTCCAAAAAAAATAAAAATAAAATTACCTCTTTCTTTCATTTGTAGGTGTAACATCAACTATATACATTTTCTTTTTTTAAGAACGCCCACTATGTATACAACAGTAATTCCATTAGATTGATCACCACAATACTATTCAAAGATATGCTATACTATTGGTCATGATGATTTCCAATGATGCACCTTGGCCTACACAAGAATTCCACTAAAATAAAGAAAAACGGTGGCACCAATTTTCAGTTCACAAGCAGCACCATTTCTCTGCGTCAGAGTGCATAGTTCAAGTATTCTATGTTTATGTAACTTCAAGTTTTTTTTTTTGATGCAATGTAAATATATATTGCACAAAAAAATGATTGTACAAAATTCAAAGGGGCATACCCCTGTCCATGGTGGCTTCCACAGTCAAAAATAGCGAGGGGCAACCACTCTCAGGGAGCCAATAAACAAGTAACTCCCAGAATCCCAGTAAACCCATAACAGTCCCTACCATCTAACCAAGGCCTATAGATATGGAGAACAAAGGGCCCCATAACCCAATAGCTCCCACATAAAGTAGTCTAAGCATTCACCAGTTCCCACTGTACACCCAGAACAAGTGTCGCAATAATCAAAACATATCAAAAGCACAAAGAGAGAATCAACCATCCAAGTAGCAAGGTTAGCAAGCATCCCTTAGGGTCCAAGGCAATCCCATCACGCCAATGCAACAAAATCGTATTGATTAAGCAGCTAACCCGCAGTCCAGTTCTACAAGGTACACTGCAGAGGCTCAGTCAACAGAACCAACACCTATACAACAAAAGTAAAACGCAGGACCACATCCGAAGCACCATACGGTGACCATCTATTTAACAATTAGAATGTAAGAAGGTCTCTAGGATATAATTTATACAGGATGTGATAGAGGGTTGTTTGAATACGCAAGATCACATCTGAACAAGGAATAGTGGCAGACTCCATCTGAACCAGATTGCGAGTAGTCCAAATTGTATAAACTGTGCACAAGAGCCCTAGGCGAATAGCTTTGCTTCTCCATCCCGCCCCTACAAACTCCTTCCTGATCCAACGAATAGCCTGCCTAAAGATGACAGTGGGCGAACCAGCCCAAGCCACTGTCGAATGGCACACCAAACAGCCCCAGTATAAGTACAATGAAAAAATAGATGCTCAGCACTCTCGATTGCACTATGGCATAAGACACACGCCCGATCAATATCCAAAAACTGCAGATTATCTTTAGAGGGCAACCGATTCCAAAGACTTAACCAAGCGATAAAGGAATACTTAGGAGGAATATAGTTCCTCCATATAAAGGACATCCAAGGTTTTCGAGGGGTCGAAGAGTGCAAGATGTCGTAGAGCTTTTGCGAAGGGAGCGCACCATTCACACATAGTCGCTGCATGGTCTGAACTACCTCCATAGGCCCACCCAATTTGTCAACCAACTGATCACGGATCAATGCTAGCTTCTTCAATAGCGGGCAATCCCGCGGATGCGGGGATCACTCCCACACAGGCATACCCCGGAGATACTCTTCATGAATCCACCGCACCCATAGGGAATCTTTTTTAGTGTGGATATTCCAAAGAGTCTTAGCTAGGAGAGCATTATTCCAGACTTCAACCCCAATACGCCTTCACCTTTTGGTTTACAGATAGTATCCCAAGCAACTCTATAATGTCGGCCACCCCATAAAAATAACCGACAGATAGAATTTATCCTATTGAGTATAGTTTGGGGTACAGGAAAGGCCTGCAGCCAAAACGCTAGTACGCCTTGAATAATAGAATTAATAAGTTCAAGTCGACCAGCAAAAGATAGTGTTTTCCCTCTCCAAGCTAGCAAAAAAGCTTCCATAGACTGAATTAAAACTGAGAACTGAGCAACCGAAACTCTCATAGGAGTAAGAGGGATACTGAGATAGCGAACTGGAAACTCGCCTAATGAATAGCCCATAAGTTGTCGGAGGGTCTCCTTCTCATACTCCGCCACTCCTGCTATATAAATATGGGACTTCGGTACACTGACCTGTAAACCAGAGACTGCCGCCAAATCCTGCAGGCCCCCCAATAAAATGCTAAGTGATGTTTGGTCCGCCCAGGAGAATAGCATTAAGTCATCAGCAAACGCAAAATGCGTGATGCCCAACTTTTTACACCTCGGATGATACTGGAATGGAGGAATGCGACTCCGAGCCTTCAGAACCCGGGAGAGGTATTCCAAACCAAGCAAGAACAACGTACGAGACATGGGATCCCCCTGGCGTAAACCTCGTCGACCTTTAAACCAGCCATGCATAGTACCATTCACCGAAATTAAATATGAAGCAGTTTGTACACATTCCAGGACCCAGCCAACAAATTGAGAAGGGAACCCCAAACAGACCAACATATGCGGAAGGAACTGCCACTCCACGGTGTCATATGCTTTTGTAATATCAGCTTTGAGCATACACTACGGGGAGATACGTTTGCGAGTGTACCCACGAACCAGCTCTTGAGCAAGAAACACATTATCCATCATAGACCGACCTGGGATAAAGGCTGATTGGGCTGAATCAACTAAAGGCGCAATAACCTTTAGCATGCGGTCATTTAAAATCTTGGTTATCACTTTATATGTCACATTAAGACAAGCAATAGGCCGAAAGTTTGTCACCTTCAGGGCAGAAGTCTTTTTCGGTATTAAAGTGAGGATGCAGTGATTAATTTGTTTCAATTGACCTGAAGAAAAGAACTCCTGTACTGCAGCTTCCAGACTGGTCCCTACGTTATTCCAATTATGCTTGGAAAAAGCCGAAGTATAACCATCCGAGCCAGGGGCTTTATCATCCCCGATATCAAATAAGGCCTGTTTAATCTCCTCAGGATGGATAGGAGACACCAGCTCAAGTTGCGCTTGAGCAGCAAGTAGGGGGGCCCGAAGTAACTATGTGGGAGTCTATTGGGGCTACCGATCTGGAGGTGCCAAGGATGTCTTTATAAAAGTTCAAGCAACAATTCACTACTTCGGGCAAGGACGTGGTAGGACTCCCATCCTCGCGAAGGATATGGCAAATAGTATTACGTTTCCCACGTTTCTGAACCACTGAATGAAAGTACTTGATACTTTTATCAGCCCCCACAAGGTGTGTACATTTGGCCTTCTGGCTATAGAAAGCGCGCTCAGCCTGTAGAAGAAAAGTAGCCTGCTTCCGTTTAAGCTGTGTCGCTACACTTAGGCTAACATCCGTAGGAGCTGCAAGAGAGCACTGATATGCAAGCTAGAACTGTTCCTGAGCACATTTTGCCTTGGCTGATATATCACTATAGGCCGTAGCATTAAGATTTTTTAGCGCCTGTTTCATTGATTTCAACCTCTTGCACAAAACCAATTGGGCCGACCCCTCAACCTGGGTTGCCCATCCATGAGCCACTATATCGCTGAACCGAGGGTGCTGCATCCACATGTTAAAAAATTTAAAAGGACGTTTACCCGGTATTTCTAGGTGTTGGATTTCGGTCAATACCGGGTAGTTTCCACCCGCATCTGCATAAAGTAGGCAGAACAATGTACGCCCTCAGCAGCCCATGCTTGGTTCAAAAGAACCCGATCAAGTTTCGCCCACGACTGATTCTTATTCCATGTATAGAAGTCCCCACGACTAGGCGCATCTTCCAACCGCACTTGAATACGGAAGTCAAGGAGGTCCTTTAGATGGTATGCTGGCGAGGGTTGACAGCCAAGACGTTCAGAAGCCACACAAGCACAATTAAAGTCCCCCAAAAGGATCCAGGGCTGTCTAGTGGAACCGTAAGTCGCCTGTAAGTATTGCCATAAGGATCGGCGCTGAGGGACAGTGTACAGCCCATAAACCACAGTAACAGTGAAGGAAAATTGAGTGATATTGCATTGAACATGGAAGTGAATGAACTGGTCAGCAATATCTACAATATGACAAAGGCACAGATTCGGATTCCAAAGAACTCCTATATGCCCACCATCAATAGAGTCAAAATTATGACAGCAGTCCCAACCATCAAGGTGTTGAGTAACCATCCGAGCCAAACGATCTGCATCTAATTTTGTTTCCAGAAGATATGTAATAGAGCACTGATGCTTCCAAAGAATAGCTGCAACAACACTCTGTTTCAAGGCCTGATTTAGGCCTCGATCATTCCACGAAAGGATCTTCATGTGGTAGTTGGAGGGGGCTGCCCTCTGCCTACAGGTTTCAACCGATCTTTACGCATGGCACCTATTGCTATCCGAGTAGGCAGGGGATGGCTTTTAGAAGTGCTAATAGTCCAAACTCTAACTGTAGGAACTGCAACTGCCTTGCCTGTAGTAGAATTCCTGGTATGCAGCACTGTCTGCCAAGACTCACCATTCTCAGTAGGAGGAGACGAGCCCTCTGGTGTCCCCGTATTTAGCAAACCAGGAGGTGGATCCATAGGCTCTGATGGCGTGACTTTAGAAGGAGGATGACTGGCTGATACCCCCTGAACCACAGTCGCACCCTGAGTCACAGAAAGATCAACTGGAGCCATAAGGTGGGAGCCTTATCCCCGGGTCACCGCAGTCTTGGTGTTCTCCTAGTCTGCGTCGTAGCTTTGCCAGTAGCTCGCACCCCGGCCTCCTGCCCTTGGCCATGTTGGTTCATTAGGACAGCATAACTGGCACAGGAACTAGCAGGTGTCTTACCTTTGCAAGAGAACGGGGAATGACCAAAGCATTTGCAATGGTAACAATAAGCAGGAAAGGGTTCATAAACCACTGCCTGAGTAAAGCTTGGACCCCCTGGAAATCGCACAGTAAAGCGAGTAACTGATGCAGTAGCCACATTGACCTCCACTAACATCCTAGCAAACCCGATGATTGAGCCCAAGTTTACATCATTAATTAGCTTCATTTTTATAACTGTTGATGTACTTTTTGACTCCTAATTGCGACTTTTGTGCTTAAATTAGTTCCTTAAGTTTAGCTCATATTATTTGCAATTTGTTAGTAAAATTGTTACAAAGTGATATTAATTGCATTATAATTTTTCCAAAGGACAATTGATGCTGCAAATTGTGATTTAATTGTAGGAACACAAAGGAGTCAACCACGCTAAGAAGTCAACAGGTCGTGACCTCTCCACACGTCGTGACGCACCCAACAGAACAGAGTCGCATATCGTGACGTATGCTACATTCCTCTTCACGATGCCTTGACAGACAACCACGTCGCGACGTCAACAAATCCACACATCGCGACGAGCAAGCCAGAGTACACGTCGCGACGAGAATTAATTCACAAGTCGTGACGTGCAGACGGAAACCTGGACCATAAATAGAAATTATCTCACTGTTTCTGACCCAGCCTGCCTCGGTTCTTTAAATAATTACCAAATTAGGTCATATGGGAGGCTGGACATAGACACATCACATAGACGACAGGGAGATAGACAAAGTCGGCTACCACGCAGATAACACATACATATACATTCGGGAGACCTAGATAGAGACGATCCAACACTACACTACCGTCGTTCGCCATCACGCCTCACAATCGTCGATCACTTCATCATCATTCACGTATCATCATCTCACCATAGGATCATCTCTACCATGGATGCCGTTAGAGTATCAGCAGCGTTGAGGACTAGGACCGACATGCTTGGCTAAGCGTCCCGATCCTCTTGGAGATGTAGCAATGGCTTGAGTTTACGGGCTCTAAAGAGGAGTAGTCAAATATTGTCTGGAATTTAATTACATTATTGTAAAACTCTGTGTTGGAGATTACAGTAGTATGATTAGATTAGCATGGTTAGGGTTTAATCATATGTTGAACAATATTTTGTGACTTGGAAACTGTTTATGTTGAATGTTGCGCTTTAATATATGAGGTCTCATATATGTCTTAGGTGATTGCATTAATCTTGATTATATGCATGGTTGTGTTTGATAAGAATGATTATGTCTGATCCGATGACCAATTGAATGAACAGGCTTATTTCACACACTAAGGTGTTTAAATGGTCATACTATTAATTCCTTGGACTTGAGGGGTCCCTTAGGGTTGATTTTTTGGAAACTTAGTGGATTCTATCCCCGAAAATTTATTTCAAACCGTGATAGCCTAAGCACATTTTCAAGAGGATTTTCTATCATTTGATTGTCATTCGAATTTAGTTTGTTTCATAATCCCCAAAAATCCAAAAATATTCTTTTATACATCTTTCTTTAATTTTAATTACTTGCCTCAATTTTTGATCGACTTGAAAAACCCCCAACTTTTTATCAGCTTTTATTGCATTTGTTTGACTTAGGCTACCTTTAAACCATTTTTCGTTGGTTCCAAGACGTGAGACGACCCGAGGTTCAGCTTATACTGCAATCTTGAAATTTATTATTTTTGACCGGTTTCCAAGGATCGATCTTAGGATTGAACGATGAGCCGCGATCAGTGACATTCACGACATTATTCCAAAAATTCTCATCACAACAATTTTTCTCTAAATTTTGGAAATCTAAAGACACCAAAATCACTCAATTCAAACTTCTATAGGTCCAAATATTGAAAAAACATGGACCAGGAAAATAATTACCCAGTCTCCTCACTTTGACCTAACCAATCCACGTCAATTTCATCTCTGAAAATTCCCAATTTTACATAGAAATGAAATTAAATATTTCACGAATCTGATGCCTCGAGAATCAGGTCGATCGGAGGTTGGACGGAAAAGTTATTCACAAAAAAAGAAATAAATCAAAAATTAAAACAAACAAATAACATATATAAAAAATAATTGCCTCGTGAGGGGCGAGCTTTCGCCCCAAATATTCATTTTTTTAAAACACTATAAATCCCTTTTCTTCTAACATGCATAACTTCTGATCTGGAAGTCCAATTTTTGTAACTTTGGTGTATATGGAAATATCAAAGAAAGCTCTACAAGTTTCATGAAGGACATAAAAACCAATTTCACCTCTAAGGGTGTCAAAAATTAAATCAAAGTTTCTGCATAATTAAAATTTCTCAAAACATTTCAACATTCTTTTAAAAATCATATCTTCCCATTCCCTTTTCCAAAAACTACACTCTTTATATCAAAAGAAAGATCAGAACATATTCTACAACTTTCATGAACAACTAGGAAGCAATTTCAACTTCTAAATGGGTTAAAATCTCAATCAAAGTTACTGTCCAACAAATGTCAACCTGAACAGTAACACAAATTTTACAAATCATAACTTCCTATCCCCTTCTCCAGAAATTCCATACTTTACATCAATGGAAAGATCAGAAATCATGATAAAATTCTCATGAAGGACTTAGAAGCAAATTCCACCCATAACTAGGTCAAAATCTCCCATGATTGTGGCTGCCCTGTTAAGGATTGTTAACTAACAAATTACCTAAACCAGGTCCATACTTTAAAAATCCATAACTTACAATTCTTACATCCAAACATAGCATATTATACATCATTACAAAGCTGAGGCATTCTTATACAACTTTCCATTAGACCATTTAAGCTAATTGAAACCATAACAGTCCAGAATTTGGCTTCAAAGTATAGTGATCACAAAACCTACACTTAGAAACATTTTCCAGCACAATGTACATTAACATCTAAAAGTCAACAGATCATAAC
>JANZLC010000008.1:10651649-10671328 GCA_026413385.1 Erythroxylum gracilipes | reverse complement strand
TGGTACACTGGTTCCTTGAGAGTCGACCCGAGGTTGCACCCTGTGTTGCAATTCTTGGTATAAATTTTATTTGACCGATTTCCAAGAATCAATTTCTAAATTGAACGATAACCCGCGATCAGATATATTAGCAATATCTCTTTGTAAAGAAACAATGGTCCATTGTAGCTCTGGTTGCAGTTGATCTGAAAGGGATGAGATAAAAGTATATCGAAGATTAACATCATTACATCCATTCAAAAGATAATAATTTTCCGTCATACTTAAAAAATGCTTCTGTAAATCACGTTTGTCAAGTGAACAACATTTCATTACAAAATACTCCTGACGGATCTGCTTATCTATAAGTTGAAAGTCACCAATGAATTATTTATGAATTATTCCAAGAAGAGCTCCAGTTATAGTGACTTGGATACTGAAGTCTTCGATATTCGTCAATACTTTGCCACCATTCTCACAAGTACCAGTGAAACGAGAAGTAAACTTAGACAAAATATCCTGTAAGGGATTATTCGGTCGACTCATTTGAAGATCTATCTATGCACCAAATTCATGTAAGCGATCTCTCCATTTCATTAGGTGAAAATCGTCAAAAGTAAACCAAGGTCCTGAAGTAGGCTTGGTCTGTGCAGCTAGTTGAGTTGGTGCTGCTACTGATGATGGTGTAGGTCTAAAAGGTTCAATACCTGTGGATTGAGCTTCATTTATTTCTGGTTCAGCTTCAGTAGGTTCATGCATAGTCATCAGAACGTGTGCTAAGTCTGATAGATCAGCTAGCTATACTGAGGAATCAGAAGATGGTTCAGAGATCTGTTCAAATGATGACTAAAAAATTGTTGCAGAGATTTCAGATATTAAGATAGAGGCTTCTGATTGAGTAGAGGAATCTTTTGCAGCAGGTGTAGGTGCAAGAGTTGCTATGAACTCTGTCAGAGGTGCTTTATCCTTCCCAGTAGAGGTAGAAGGTTGAGACTTTGGTGGAGAAGTGGGAGGTGTTTGGATCTGTAATGGTTTACTCCACTGTTTAGCTGGTTTAGGTTTAATATATGAAGGTGATGACTCGAGAACTTATTCAGGCTTTGGTTTTAACTTTGGTTTTGGCTTTTTAGGTTTTGTTTGAGCTGCCTGAGGATGTATATGTTGTCTAATCAAAGGATAGTTAAACTTGAAGACCTTTGAATAGTCAGCTTCTTTCGGGTATGTCTGATACAGAGGAGGAGTGTATACTGACTATATATTTGGAAATACTGAAGAGGATGAGCCATATACAGTCTTAGACTGTGCAGATTGCATATCAACTTCCATACATTGCATAATTCCTTGTATCTTCTTGAGTTCTCTAGTTTTGGCATCAAAGTCAGGTCTAAAATACTATTAGCAATGTAATGTTGAAGATCGGCGTCGAGTTGCTAGATCTGAGCTTTGTATGAATGGTACAATTGTTGGATCTGTTTAGAGACAACATCAACTTTTTATTGAGTAGCATGAGTCTTTTGACTGATTTCATTTAGCTTGAAATCAATTCTTCGAAGTAATTTGTTCTGCTTTATTGCATTTGATGGCTGCCAGTTAAGAACTTCATCAGAAGGATTTGAGACCAGTATTCCTTGTGAAGTGATCCTGTGACTCGAATATAAGGGCTAGAGATAATCCTAGTTGTTTCATATGTACTCCTGTGTAGAGAAGAAACTCTTTTTTGTATGGCTTAACCATCATACAAGGTATAGGACTAGGAGTAATGACAAGAATTGTTAGCTCAGGCTGATAGGTAGAAGATTTCAGCATCTCACGAAGAGATCTAGGTCTGGATCTTTCTGTGGGTAGACCACTAGATATGTTGGAATCATCTGGATCTGAATCATCCTTGTGTGGATGATACTGTTGAGAAGGCATACAGCGAGTTTTAGACTTTTTCTTCCTCCTTCGTCATCTAGCATACTGCTCATCATCATCATCATTGTCTGACTCAGGGTTGAGCCAGACTTTACAGTCAGGCTCACATATAGATGGGTTAACATCCCATACAAAGTGTCCACGATGATGGCTTACATAGACTAGATCTCCATTAGATTTAAAATAATGGATAGGAGGGCTAGATTTACCTTCCGTATGAGAAAATACGGGTTGAATCAGAAATATAGTACTGGATGTAGAAGGTCCAGGTGGATCTTTGTTGGGCCTTGCATAGATAGACTTCACCGTTATATCTTTTAATATCTTCAGAATCAGAGGAGTGTTTGTATGAAAAGAGTATCAATGAGGCGCATGGAACATCGTCTGGTAATTAGTGATCCATTCAATAGGCATCAACTTTTCAAGCTCCACTACTAGTAATTGCTTCAGGATCTAAATGATAGTAGTTTGATCATTAGAATGATCGGCAACCATATAAAGAGCATCCGAAGTAGAATTTGGAAAACTGAGATCCAAAGCATGATTTTGTAGACGATAAATCATATGGTAATGTAAGGTAGCCATTATGGCTATGAGATCTTGATCTGCTCCAGTAATCTAAATATGAACTTGCAGTCGTTCAGACAAAGTGGAATCATCCAACCTGATGTTGAAATAAGGTGTTATTGTCATAATGGCACTTCCAATGTTGAGAGTAGTCAGCAAAGTATCAATCAAAGCATTTTAGTATGTTGTGTAGGCAGTGTCTAGAAGAGACATCCTGGTTGTAGCAAGTATTCCCTTTTTTATATAAAGTGTGAGAACAAGGTGCATAGCTCTTACATGTAGATGTGCATGCTTGTGTTCTCTCCATAAAGAGATCAGCTCCTTTGATATCAGAGTCATCTTTTGTATCTTGGCCCGCAGTAATATTGTCTCTTGATAAGAGTAAGGAGAGAGCCCAATAGTTATGGAAGCACTACTAAATGACCATGTTCATCTGTCTTCAACTTTATCTATATCTAGTCTACCTTATAATGTTAAGCGTGTTTTGTCTAATTGTATTGAAAATCTAGTTGAAATTACCCATGTTCTTATAGAAAATTATGTTTGTGAGTCTTCTTTACCTTTGTTGAGTCCTTACAGTATCTATTTTCAAGATCGTTCTTAGACAAGAAGTATACATACTATTTTATTTACATCTAAACCAAAAGTCAAAGAAATAATTTAGAGTTCAAATTGAAACAGTGTAGTCTAAGATTAAAAAAAAACGCACCATGATTACCAATGATGTCAGAGATAAAAACGATGGCATAAAACGATGGCATAAAAGATGAAAAGTTTCTGTGTATTGGTGCCAACATACTAATCTAAAAAGAGCAGTCCTTTTTGTAAGCATAGATAATTAATAAAAGCATATATATAGCACAAACATTGAGCAGTATTCTCCTTTCTGGTTTCCCGTTAGAAGTTAGAACAGAAAGGGAAAGCAATATTCTAAGCCCATTGTTTTTCATTCATTCGACACTGCAGTATCAACTAATGACATCTTTCTGTTTCTCACCGCAAATCCCAGCTTTTGCTGCTATTTTGAATGTACTTTGAATTTAAGTTTTAGTTTCTAGCTTCTGCTCGCTATCATTACTAATCGACTAATGATACAAAAGTCCCATCTCTAGTGCCGACTATAGTACTCATAATGATTTTTAAGTCTCAACATTTTATATATACCCTCGATATTTAAACTGATCAGAAAGATGAAGAAGGCTAAACTTTGACGATTGATATTAAAAATTGCAAGACTAGCTAGCTAGTTGATGCATTAACATTGCAGATTTTGATCCACGATCTCCATTATTCTACAAAAGTAAAATAATTAAAATTTCTAATTATTCGGTTGTATCAGCATTAATTGCGATTATTTCAATAACCTATAACCATGATGATATTTTGTAATTCCTTATTTAAGAACGTATGTTGTTTATGAATGACCAAAGATGCATCATTATTCATTAGAAGAGATCCAATGTCACCTGAGAGAGAAAAAAAAAAAAAAGGAGGATGTGGCTTGTCTAGTCATACTACGGAGACGAGTTAAATCCGGAGATAATGAGCATGTAATGCACCATATATATAAGTCTGCAGCAGCATAAAGGTGCCACTCCTCAAGGTCCACAAGATCGTGCACGAAGTTCCCCTTTCCTCAATTTAACTTCCTTTCCTCCACAAC
The DNA here is from genome assembly GCA_026413385.1 of Erythroxylum gracilipes. Taxonomy (NCBI): domain Eukaryota; kingdom Viridiplantae; phylum Streptophyta; class Magnoliopsida; order Malpighiales; family Erythroxylaceae; genus Erythroxylum; species Erythroxylum gracilipes. The sequence goes on along the minus strand of JANZLC010000008.1, from coordinate 10,667,205 downwards.
TTTCTAATCTAAACTAGTAGGAGACATACGTGACACCCAAAGTGCTATACAAAGGTGTTTCTAATCATTATCTACCCCTTTATGGTCAAATTAATATCTATAGATGCCAGGCTGCGTTATTCGTTTTGATAGCCATCTAATAATGAATATAAGAATTATATGTAATTTAAAAATCAAAAGTTAAGATGAGATGTTTACGGTATAAAAAATTCAAACGGTATTAGATTGTCATAAAATTAACTAAAAATTAAATAAAATTAAAAATTTTAAAATATGATTAAAAGATGTTGTCTTTATTCATTAAAAAATTAAAGTTTAATTGAATAAAAAGAATACTAAATTATAAAAATTAATCGATTAATTAATTAAACTGATTAGTTTTTAAGAATAAAAGTTATTAAAATAAATTAAACCGAAAAGTTAAACGATTCAAAATTTTTACAGTTAAACCTAAATGGGTTAGATTTTTCAATGCATTACTTAAAATTACATAGATTTCACAATCTCCAACTAACTTTGAAGTTGAGAAAGTAAAATAGGGAAATAAAGTTGTCTACCATTTGAGTCAATCTCTTCAACTGAGACATTATATACTCTACTTATACTCAGCAACTTGAAATTTCAACAAAAAAGTAATAGGTAAAGTTTTTCAAAGATCCATATTGTTATTAATGATAACAAGTTGACAACATTTTTTGTGTATTTATATAAGGATTACACTTTAAAATATGATAAGATTGGTTAGATCACAAATAATTGAAAATTTATACTAAAGACAATATTTGAGAAAGATAATGATAATATCTATATTTTTGTCATTCCTAACGAGTGTCATGTCTCTTTTGTTTTGCAAATAGTCTTTAATGGGGTGGTTTTGTAAATATCAGTAAGTTGAACATTACTAAAAATATATCTTATTTGAACATTTTCAATGTTATTAACTCATTAACAAAATAATAATCTAATTAAATATGTTAGATCTTATTTGAACGTTTTCAATGTTATTAACTCATCAACAAAATAATAATATGATTTAATGTGTTTATATTTGAGCATTAAAAATTGGATTTGAAGTTAAATGTATAGTTCAACTATTGTTACATCATAAAATAGTTGTAATAGTAAAAAAAAATCCAAATTCACGTAGTAAAGAATATAACCACATTATAAGGAGTGTCATATTACTCCTTACATTCAAATATGCAACATTATGCTTCTTGGAGAGTTTTCTACCTAGCTAACAAGGCACTAACACGTATCCATGTCCTTACCATATTCAATAAGACGTACAACATTCTCTTTCTTTAGGTGTTATCAATTCCTTACTATGTTTTACTCATATTTGCCAATACGGAGGAAACATGACCCTATGTTCAAACCTGTATAATAGTGTTTTATTACATAAAAGAAGAAGATAAGGAGGTTAATTAGCATAGGATGCCAATAAGGTCTCATATTTAGGCTATGTTAACTAGTTTCATGCTTAAGAGAGAGGACAAAGGAACATAAAAGGGGAGTGTAACAGACCAGGGATTAGGTGAGAAGAGAAAAGAATTTGTGATGAGAAAAAGAGAAGAGAAGATTCGAAAAGAATATTTGTTAATGGTATTTTTGTTTGTCTTCCTTACATGTAGGAACTGTGTGTGTTTGTATTCCTTTCCTAGCTCGTCATAACATAATAACAACTTTGTAACAATCACAAACAATTAGTAAAATAGTACCTGACAATTAGAAAAATAAAAAATAGCCCCCTCAATTTCCTAATTGTTACATTACCCCACGCTTCAAAGGCACCTTATCCTAAAGGTGAAGATAGGAATTCTGGAAACTGCTGAGCGACGACATCACGGTCTTCCCATATAGCTTCATCAAGATCTTTGCCTTTCCATTTAATCAGAACTTGGGGAATAACAGTACCTTTGACTTTAAGCACTCGACTATCAATGATCAATTCTGGGACTGTGGTGGTATCATTAGAAGTCGCAAGGTTTGGGAGGGGAGAGATTGCAAAAGTAACATCACCACGAGCAAGCTTCAATTGAGAGACATGAAATATTGGATGGATCTTTGCAGTAGCAGGAAGAATAAGTTTGTACACAATAGTGCCAACTCGTTGAATGATCTCAAAGGGTCTATAATAGCGGACAAAAAGCTTGAGAGAACATCGGGCTGCCACATTCAATTGCTTATAAGGTTGTAATTTTAAATAGACCATATCACCTACTAAGAACTCTCTTTCAGTGTGTCGTTTGTCTACTTGTTGCTTCATTCTATTTTGTGCCTTAAGCAGTTGGTCCCTCAAAATAAGCAACTTATTCTGGCACTATTGCAAATATGTCGCAACAGAGGCTATGGTAGAAGGTCTATGGGGGTTGGTTCTGAGGCTAAAGGGACTTGGGTAGGTTTGTAGTCATAGAGGACTTCAAAAGGGGTTAGTTTAAGGCCTGAATGAAGATTGGTGTTGTACCACCATTTAGTGAGAGATAGCCATAAAGTCCATGACTTTGGGTTATCATTAACCATACATGTTAGATAATTTTCTAAGCAGCGATTCAACCTATTTGTCTGACCATCGAATTATGGGTGGTAGGTTGAACTCATGTGAAGGTTAGCCCCAAGAGCAGTGAATAATTCTTTCCAAAATGACCTAGTTAAGAGAGCCTCTCGATCAGCAATAATTGCATAAGGAAGTCCATGAAGTTTATAAATGTTGTCAAGGAAGAGCTAGGCAACGTGCTTTGTTGTGTATGGATGAGACAATGTTAGAAAATGGCCATATTGAGTAAATTTGTCAATAACTACCATAATAGAGTCCTTCCCCAAGATTTTGGTAACCTATTGATGAAGTCTATGCTGATTTGGTCCCATGCCTGCTCGATACTGTTATTGGATAGAGTAATTCAAGGTATGTAACTTGCTTTGGCTTACATTGTTAGCACACGTTACATTTACTTACCCATTCAGACACTTGTTTCTTTATTCTAGGCCAATAGAAAACCACCTTCATGCATTGATAAGTCCCCTCTGAGCCAGCATGACCACTTAAAGCAGACCCATGCTTGAATTCTGTCAACCTTAGTTTATAATCTTCAATGTTACCTATATAAATTATCCATTTAAATCTGATTAGTCCCTGCCTTGAAGAGTAGTCTCCTTGATTAGAAGACCATAATATTGCCATTTATGCCAGGAAGTCTTGAGCCCAGATATCATCACGATAGCTTCTGATCAAATCTTTTATCCAGTCTGGAACAAGATGGGAAATGGCATAACAATTGAAGTGCACAGCTTTTCACAATAAGACATTAGCTACTTTGTTCTCCACACCCTAGCGATACACTATAGAATAATCCAACGCGAACAGTATGGAGAGACCTTTCTTTTATAAGTGAGTGTGGAGCTTTTGCTGCAATAGAAAACGCAAGCTATCATGATTAGTTTTTATAATAAAAGAACTTCCCTCCAAATAATGTCTCCAATGCTCAATAGCGAGTAGGACCGCAAGGAGTTCCTTGTCTTAAATTGATAGCCCCTGACTCTTGTTGCTTAAAGCTTTGCTTAGATAGGTAATTGGATGATGCCCTTGCATAAGCACATCACCAATGGCAGTATTACTTGCATCCGTTTCAAGGATAAATGGCTTTGAGAAGTCTGGTAAGGCGAGAACAAGAGTTGAGAACATAGCAAGCTTAAGCGCCTCAAAAGCATCTTGTGCAGAGGAAGACCATAGGAAGGAATCCTTTCTTAATAAGTTTGTGAGAGGCCTGTTGATAGCACCATAATATTTCACGAAACGTCTGTAATAGCTTGTGATATCAAGAAACTCCTTCAACTCCTTTACTGTGTTAGTTATCAGTCAATTGGTCATTGCTTCGATCTTTGTTGGGTCTGTGTGGACTCTTCCATATGAAATAATATGGTCAAGATACTCGATTTGAGTTTTTGCAAAGGAACATTTAGAGAGCTTGAGGAATAATTGGTGATCTTTTAGTAGTTGAAAGACCATTCTCAAATGCGCCAAGTGTTAGCTAAAAGATATGCTATAAACAAGTATGTCATTAAAAAAAATAAAACAAATTTCCTCAAATACAGTTCAAATACATTATTCAGCAGTGATTGAAAGGTTATTGGGGCGTTAGTGAGGCCGAAGGGCATCAAGCAGAACTCATAATGGTCCAAGTGAGTTCTGAATGTTGTCTTTGGTATGTCATCCTTATGCGTTCGTATTTGGTCATAAACAGCGCGCAAGTCCAGCTTGGAAAAATAATGAGCATAATGCAATTCATCAAATAGGTTCTCTATATGAGGAATGGGGAATTTGACCTTTGATGGTTATTAAATTGATTTGGAAATAATCAACACAAAAATTCCACGAACCGTCCTTCTTCTTGACTAATAGCACTAGTGAAGCAAAAGGGTTGTGGCTAAGTTGAATAACTCCATAGTGAAGCATTTGTCTAACCAATTTCTCAATTTCTTCCTTTTAAAAATGTGGATAATAGTGTAGTCTTAAGTTCACTAGTTGCGCAATAGGTTTGAGAGGGATTTTATGATCACAAGAACGTTGAGGAGGTAATCCCGTAGGTGAAGCAAATAATTCCTGGAATTCAGTTGGTAAAAATTGAAGCTCATGAAAGTGGTTACCAGGTTGTTACTGAGGGAGTACATCAGCAGTTGGCCATATTGCAAATAGCTGAATTGCACTATCATTCTTAACAAAAAAAACAAAGTTCCTTGCAAGTGATGGAGCCCAAACGAGCTTGATCCTCTTCTGTCACCCCTTTAACACTACCTTACGCCCATTATGATCAAAGGACAATGATAGATTTGTAAAATCGAAAAGGATAGGGCTAAAGCTCTTCATCCAATCGACCCCTAACACCATGTCACACCCTCCTAAGTCTAGTATTCCCAGGTTTGCCTTGAACGTTAGTCCCTATATACTCCACTCAGAACCTTACACAACAATAGTGACTATGAATTTTGTTGTCGTTGGCTACCATCACTATAAGAGGATTCGTAGCTTACAGTGGTAAATGTAATCTTTTGCTTAGTTGAGAGTCCAAAAATCTATGGGTACTTCCACTATCAACCAAAATTAATAATGGTCTTCCTTGAGTCAATCCCCGGATTCTAATGGTATTGAATGCTACTGTGCCTTTAAATGCATGCAACGAGATGGCTACAGGTTCCTCTTGAGCTCCCAATTTTGGTTCGAAGTTGTTTCCTTCACCAATTGCCTATGTGGTTGAGGATCATCCTCGTGGTTTACCCCTTGAAGCTTAGCTACATCATCCTGAGCAACAATACAGTGGAACTGTTTCTTTTGGCACAAATGTCCTAGAAATTACCTTTCCCCGACAAGAAAACAAGCTCTAGGCTCTCTTTTTTGGTTCTAACTTGTTGTATAATTGTGTTTTAAGTTAGTAATAGCTCCCTTTGGTGCTACTGTGGACCTATTAGTTGATGATAAGCTCGAAAATGACCGTTGTCCCTTCTGCATAGTAGAGCTTCTACTGATACTTCCTGCAGTCTGGCTTGCTCAAACGCCACAGCTAATGATTGAGGTCTGAACAGTTTGACCATAAGTCTCAATGTGTTAGGGAGGCCACTGAGAAAAGTCGAAATAAAATAGGATTCCGTCAAAGTTAGGTTGGCTTATAGCATAGCTGAATAAAGGTCTTCAAATTGCTCTTGATATGCTTCAATTGAGCCTCATTGCTTAAATTTATTAAATTCTTCTACAATATCAACCAGCTATTTATAGTGAAACCTACGGTTTACTGCCTCCGTAAACTCTTCCCATTAGTTTGACCCTTTTTGTTCAACCCAATCCTAAAACCATACATCGGGTTTCCCTTCTAGGTGTATGGAGGCCACCTCCACCTTAAATTCTTCAATGACCCCAAAAATTCGAAAATATCTTTCACACCTCCTAATCAAGCTTCTCGAATTTCTACCATAGAAATAAGGGAAGTCTAGCCTTGGAATGAGGTTTTGGTTAAAGCTTTGGTTTCCTCCTGTTAACTTGTTGATACCCATCTGACTAGTACTACCCTCTTCGAAGCCATCTGATGCAATACCTTTTCCCTTACCATTCTCTACGCCCTTATCTCCTGGAGGTGGTAATATACCAACACCTCCCAAATGTCCCACTCTACTACCTCCTGGGTCATATTGCATCTCAGGAACTTTGTTTTCTGCTTAAGTTTTAAAGAGACAGAAGAGTTCCTCCATTTGGGTTGTTACAGCTTGTAACCTAGTGTCCATGGTATCCACCTTTGAGAATCGTCTCTCCATATTTTCATGTAGCTCACCAAAGGTTCTTCTCATCTGTTCTTCCATAGAGTTTACTTTTTCTTCTAGGTTCGAGCGTCCAGCCATGGTTATATTCTTCTTTCGCTCCAATACTAGGGTAGAATTGTTCTAATACCATATTTGTAACAGATCAGGGATTAGGTGAGAAGACAAAAGAATTGGTGATAAGAAAAAGAGCAAAGAAGAATCGAAAAGAATATTTATTAATGGTATTTTTGTCCATCTTTTGTAAATATAGGAACCGTTTATGTACGGATTCCTTTCCTAGCTCATCGTAACATAATAACAACTTTGTAACAAACACAAACAATTAGTAAAATAGTACCTGACAACTAGAAAAATAACAAAACAGCCCCCTCAATTTCTTGATCGTTACAGTGAGTTTTTGAAACATTGAAAAAAAATTAAAAGATGAAGAAAAGCATTTGGGACGAAGGGAAGAACAACTTTTGGGAGAAAAAGCAAGAAATCAATCAAAATTCATCAATGAATTAAAGATTCAAGAAATATGATGATGTTATCTTTTATCTATTGTTCTTTCTTGTTTATTGTCAACATTTTTTAAATTGTGAATTAATTGGGAATTGTTCATGATTATGTTGTGTTGAACTAAAATTTCTACACATTTTTATTCAACTTCAGAATCCATATATTAGAATTAATAGATTATATATATGGATAGATCATAACATGAATAGTGAGTTACATAGAACCATAAAAAAGGATCACATAAAGCTCTAGATAAGGGTCAAACCTATAATAGGATTCACAAAGCGGAGTAACACATTCTTAAGAATTGTGATTAGGAAGAAATTTTAGTCAATCAACTTAAGGATAATTAAGAGATATATTACTCGAGAAAGAATATAGCTATGATATTGGAATTCTTATGGATCCAAGAAATAGGATTAATCGTTGAGTCAAAATAAATTCAATATATAAAAAATGGTTCTATAAAAATTTCTACTTAAATCAATCTTATTTATTAGTTGTTTTAATTTTGTTCATTTCTTTAGTTTTGTTATTTAAATTAATTTTATTTATTTTTAATCAACTACTTGATTTATTATATTAAATAATAGAAAGATAGTTGGTACTAATAATTATAATTATCGCGGGATGGAGAATCAACTCACCTAAAATACACTATAAGAAATAATTAATCTTTTTTTTGGATAAAGTAACATTAATTAATATACATACCTAAGTGATTTATATAATATTATTTTATATTTTGTTGATTTTTATCACGTTACCATGCATCATTGGAATAATTATGATTAGTCGTTCCATTTCTCTGATGTTGAGACTCATTGCTTTAAATTAATTTTCTATCATTGGATGTGTATCAGATCTTAGTGTGATGTGCCTTGGTTAAAATAAACCTTCAATTTCAAGCTAAGTACGTACTTTAAATGCGACGCAAATGCCTAGTATGTTGACAATTTTTTTGAGCTATATTATCCTTCCAATCAACAAGTGATTCTCTTAATTAACATATGACTTGCCCTTTGTTATTAAAACATAACCCTAATATAGACTCGGTATAAAAAAATTTATATAATTGCTATGAACATCTTTTTGCACAAATTACTTCCTGTAAAAAAATTGATATTTCAGTACACAGAAAGGGTTATATACATTTGCAACTTTGGTAGTGATCAAATAATTATAACGAATTTGTGTAACAACATCTCCACTAAGCATGATTACTTATCCAACTATTATATTTAGTTATAATATGAAGCAGTTTGCAAAACCAATAGAATTCCAAAATAGCCCCTATTTGTGCCCAACATGCTGTGTATCTATTCATACGCACCGCATCCAGTGTACAACCGTTCAATGCGCAAACTCTTATTTATTTATTATAATTAGTGGTAGATTGATTTTGGGAAAATATCTTCAAGTACTCTTCAGTATTATGTAAGTCTCTCTTATTCCTCATTGTTATCATTATTGTCCTTGTAATGTCTTCAAGTATAATTGGAAGTTGGTGTGAATTTATCCTTTGTTATTATCAACAATGTCACAACAAGCGTTTGGGGAAATAAGTACCGTGGCCCAATTCTTAAGTAGCTAGCTAGCTCGTTAACAAAATCAGCGCCGAGTTCTTGTTTGACCTGAGCTCCACTAAACATGGTTCCATTGGTTGCTTTAGCAAAAATTTCCTTAATTTTTCCCATATATTCTTCTCCATTGTCCTTCACTCTAATTACTGGTATAGCTTTTTAATCCGTAACAGAAGGAAACCATGACTATATTAACCAAAACAAATAAGCAAAGGAGGAAAAATAAAATATGTATTTTCTGGTATAAACCGATAACCAACTCCTCGTATTAGATATTCTCTAGCAAATTATGTACGGATCTGATGCAACTTACTATATTTTTTTCCCCCTCAGCTCAGTGACCCTAAAAAAGGGAATTACTATTCTTCATAAAACAACCGTGCAAGTCAATAATAGGTCTGTGCACGTCCTTCCGTAAACCATCAAGTTAACGTTCCTCCAAAGATTAATAACTATGAGTGAGTAGCTATATTACCTACTCCCTCAATTTTTCTTTTCAAATTATGCATAATAGCCCTTAATTTTCTCATATATCCTTAAATTCTCCCTTATACTTTATTAAAGTTAGACGGTGTCTAGTGGAACTGACTCTGATCTTAATTTTACAATGACTTGGAAATCGTCCAATTGAAATTTTGACAACACAAATGTGATCCGTTTTGGAATTCCTCAATTGCCAATTGTGTTCAAATTGTCACTTATGCACAATATACACTTACACACTATATCTATGTCTTCTTCCTTATATCACAATTTTTTTCTTGTACACAGTAGCATTAATTAATCTTTTCACGCAAACTTCTTTTTCCGGAACTCTAAAGTGTAGAACACATGATGCAACATTCCAACCTCATTTACCATTTTGTGGATGGCATCTGAAGTAACGAACTTTGCATCAATTTTAATATAATCAACTTTAACCCTCACATACATTAGCACAAGTAGTAGAGATAACCATGTCACAAGGGTATATTTCTGAATACATTCTGTTAATAAATAATCCCATATGAAAAGCTGTACTCAGACCAATATATTATTTCATCTTATAGTTGTAACACAAAAAATAATAAGCAGTTATATGTATGTGTCATCTTCGTAAACAAACAGTCAATATAAACTTCTGACGTTGGTTAATTTAATATAGACTATAATTCAAGTGGTGCTATATGCTCCAAGTATTTCTGCGCTATGTTTGTTCGCTAACATAACATTGACTAATCCTTTATATATTCCTTGTAGCCTAATGGCGAAAGCAATCAGAATCAGATGTCTGAACACGTAGTTATATATTCATCGTTTAGTTATGTGAAACCACAGGTCAAAATCTAAAGTAGTTCTGGGATAACGCATAAATAAAGAAATGCAACAGATGCTGATTTATTGCAGGAAGGGATATATATCTTTTTACAGGTCATCTTAGTTTAGCTTTGCAGGAAGGTTTCAAGATCGACTATTATATTAAGGGCTACTTTTGTTGCGTTGTGGACTTAAGTTGAGGAATATTAGCTCAGAGATGCTTTTTCATCCTCTAAAAAATCAGAGGGGCTTATTCTTAGAGTTTTATGGAGGGTGACAGAATCAAGTCATTTTCGTCACGCGCAAGTAGGGGTATTCTAAAGCATTGGGAACAGTTGCGTATCAATAACAAGGGACAAGATAGATAACCATGTTCGCGGTAGTGGACTCCTGACATCCAACAATCCCCTCACGATCAATTTGTTAATCATGGAAAAAGTAATCTTAATTAATGAGACGCAAGCACAAATCCTAAAATCAAGATTACTAGGCCATTCTGCTGTATTAATAATTCCTAAAGGAGAGATAATCAGATGACGCATAATGATGCAACTGAATTGAAGGATGCATCTATCCATCTTTCTTATTCTCTCAGTCTCTATTTATATATGTATATATATTGAAAGAATCTTCTATTTATGAATAAAATTCTGAGAGGGTCTTTACTTTTTATAACTATTGATAACTACTGAAGTTGTTGGCCAACATGTACGGTTAGTCGACCTCTTTCAGAAACCAAGTGAACTTACACAAGTCATTTTTAACTCTCTTTCAGACGAGTGAATTATATAATTCAGTCAAAGTGGCTATTGGGTTCCCCATCTTCATTCTTCAACTGGGACCTGGAACTGCTACCAAGTTCACCAAAAGACAGAGACAAGACAAGAATGAGCCATGGAGGACCATATCTTAAATCTCTACCGTTGATTTTTGTCACATTACTAACCCAGAAGAATAACATCTTTCAGCCTTTTACGTAGAACCATTCCAAGTTTTAGTAGCTAGGGTTTATTCTTTTCCCTTATATGCGAAAAAAAGGTAGTAGGGATCATTCCACAACAACCAGATCCCCACCACCTTCGCCAACAACAGTTTCAGAACAACAAAATCCGGAGTCTAAGTGTTGCAAACAGTTCCTTCACACATGCTTCCATGATTATGATAGAATTTGATCTCATCGAGTTTCACTGAAGGAAAATGCCACACCAAACTTGTAATGGGTCTCTTACTAGTCTAAATTCAATAATGGCACGACTGAAAAAGGTAGAAGCATAGCAACAGAGACCCCACTGCCAAGAGAGTAAGGTGGAAACAAAGGAATTTACACTTGGCATATATACCTTCTTCACAGCTGGTCTTCTGGAAATTCAAGTAGCTAGACACCAAGTGGATCGAACCTGGGACCACTACATGCCATATTAAAATGATAACTTGACTATCATGTTGTATTCTTTGCTAAGGATATTCTCTTTTGAAACAAAATAGGATGACCAGTTTATTTAGCTGGCCAGTCCATTGAAAATGTCATGAGCTATAATTTTCCTGATGAGTTGCACAAGTAGCTACTATGGTTTCTGATAACTAACAAACCAGTAGTTATTTCTGTCCATGATTGACCATCAATAGATACTCAAATAAGAGAAGCCAATCAATGCACCATAATTAACAATCATATCATGCATATATAAATTATGACATATAAAGATGAAAAGTTCCATTCTTTATCGATGTCCTGTTCGAGTAATTGAAATTGTAGTTCTTTCTGTGAACTCAAAATAACCTTATAAGAAATTGAGAAAAGTTTACCATTTGCATCATGAAAATGAAAATAATTGAAGACCTTAATTTTTAGCGTAACATCTGCATAAATTCTGATTACTTCAGTTACCTTCAATCATGCGACTCCTTTTTCAGAAACTCATGTTGATGATAAATGGTTACAGATGTATCATTAAAACAGAACCAACGAGCAAGAGGAAATATAAGCATATAGTTCTTTCCAAGGATGTGGTTTGTACGGTCATACTAAATCTGGTGAGAAGCATAAAGAAGCCAATCCTCAAGGTCCTTAATGTTGTGCCTTAATTACACATCTCTAGATGCCAGGCTGCATTGTTCGTTTTGATAGCCACCAAATTATTAATATATACTTTTAAGTCAGCTTTTGCGTATATTTAGATAGAATTGATACCATATTTCCCCAAAGCATCGATTTTTTAGAATTATTGTTTTAGATATATAACTCGCGAGAAATTCCTTTGACACAATTTCCGCTAAAAGTTAAACTTGAGCTAATAAAGTGGGAAATAATCCTATCTACCATATGGGTCAATCCCTTGCACTAAGACCTCAAGTTTAATCCCTAGTCATACTGATTACTGAGCAACTGGGCAATTCAGCAGAAACAATAGATAGGTACCCATAAAGGTCCAAACAACTTACAGAAAACGTAGTGTGCTAGTCAGCTATGTCATGCTTGCAAGATGAGTCATTATGAATTATCAGTTTTTGATGAAAGTGGAGACAACAAATCTTCATTATATCTTTTATAACTTGTTTAAGAATCACTTGTTCATGAGGCTACAGGATATCGCAAGAGATATTATTATTAGACACAATCTAAAATTCTCAATATGAAAGCTTAAATCCAGTAATGAATTTTGTTGCATAAAAGTCCTTGTCCTTATTAATTATTCATTTGATCATTACATGGGCCTTTAAACATCTCCTACTTGTACTGCAGTCATGCATCATCAGAATGATTAGCATTACTCAAACAATTTGCATCTTTTTATTCAATTTTTATTGATATTAATAATAATTAAATGTTAAGTAAATTTTAATTTAGAGATCGATTACTTAAATAATTATCTTAATATCTTTTACAATATCTACTAATAAAAATAATTATATTTTATTAAAATAAACATTTGTAAAATTTTGTTTATAAATTAATATTTATTTTTAGCATACATTTTAATTATTAAAACTAATGTATTATTATACATAAGTGTTTGATATTTAAAAAATCATAAATAACCTATTTTAAAAATTACATAATTTAAATAATTATTAATTTATTAATTTTAATAATAAATTGATTTACTGATAATTAATAATAAAAATTAAATAATATATATTTAATTAATAAGAAAATCCTATTATAACAACAAATTAAAATGAGTTTTCATTTGTTATAAAATTGAAAGATAAAAAGAAAATTAAAAATCCAAATGAACAGATTAAAAAAAAAGTAAAAACGGAACTAACTAAAGGTCTTAAGCGGTGGCGTTTGACTGGCTTTTATGGGTTTCCAGAACGTCATAACAGGCTGAAAGGATGGGATTTACTGCGACAGATGCAACCCAAGTCAGCGTTACCATGGTGTGTCCTCGTGGATTTTAACGATATCATGTTTTCCTCCGAGAAACAGGGCACCAATACCCATCCTCGCGTACTGATGGAGGGCTTCAGACAGGCGTTAATGGATTGTCATTTGTATGATTTGGGGGCGGAGGGTGCACTATTTACCTGAGAAAATCGGAGGCACGAGTCGGAAATGGTAAGAGAGCGGTTGGATAGGGCAGTCGGTATGATCTCTTGGTCTTCATTTTTCTTGATGGCACGAGTCTCGATTCTTCAGACAGACTCATCTGACCACTTACCCATTTTCCTTTCGCTGGGTGTTCAAGTGAAAAGGTTTGTACAACGCCACTTTCGATTTGAGAATGAGTGGACTGTAGAGGACGAGTGTCGTCAGTGAATCAGTCAGGGATGGTCACACCGCTCACATGCTTCTCTCCAAGATAAACTTCGTACCTGTGCTCAAGATCTACAACTTTGGGCGAAATCGCGTCAACACGAGTTTCACCGTAAGCTTCACAAACTCAAACAGAAGATGGCTTTTTTGCGTCGCCAATCGATGGTCAATATGGAGTTATTATGTGCCGTCGAAAAACAATACAGTGCGCTTCTACTACAACAGGAAATGTACTGGAAACAAAGGTCTAAGCAGCACTGGTTAGTAGAGGGTGATTTAAATACAAAGTTCTTCCATCTTATGGCTTCTCAAAAATGTCGAAAAAATTTCATTTCTAAGCTTACAAACACTAATGGGGAATGGCTCGACTGGGATTCAGGATTACCGAGCTTACTTCTGGATTATTTTCAGAAACTCTTCACCTCTTCGCGTGGAGATATAAACCCGATTTTAAGCACGGTGAATTGCAAGGTAACTCATCTGCACAATGATCTTTTAATGGCCCCCTATACTGAAGAGGAAGTGCGCCAAGCCTTGTTCTCAATGCATCCGGACAAGTCGTCGGGGCCTGACGGCTTTAACCCAGGTTTCTTTCAGACATACTGGGATTTAGTTGGGAAAGAAGTGAGTCAGGAATGCCTTCGAAATTTGAATGGTGATGCTCCTATGCCTGGGCTGAACAAAACCAACATTGTCCTTATACCAAAGAAAAAAGCACCAGAGACTGTGGCAGATTTACGGCCTATATCTTTGAGTAATGTTACCGATCGTATTGTCTGTAAGGTCATTGCCAACCGATTGAAGCTGGTGTTACCTCAAATTATTTCAGATACACAAAGTGCTTTTATTCCTAATCGATTAATTACTGATAATATTATTGTGGCATATGAGTTGTTTCATTCTATAAAGAGGAAAACTCAAGGCAAGGTGGGTTCACTGGCATTAAAAACGGACATGAGCAAGGCCTATGATCGAATTGAGTGGGAGTACTTGAGGCTGATCATGCTGAAACTGGGATTCCATGAAATATGGGTCTCCAAGATTATGTGCATCGTAACCTCAGTCTCTTATTCTTTTGTGCGTGGCAACGAAGAATACGGACCCTTGATTCCCAATCGAGGATTGCGACAAGGAGACCCGCTGTCCCCCTACTTGTTTATTATTTGCGCGGAAGGCTTATCTGCGACCTTGCAAAAATCACAGGCTCAGGGCCACATTCATGGGACTATAGTTGCCAGAGGGGCTACTCCGGTATCTCATCTGTTCTTTGCAGATGATGCTATCTTTTTTACTAGAGTTACAGTGGAAGAGGCGATACATTTGAAAACTATCTTACGCCTTTATGAGAACGCATCGGGTCAACAAATCAACCTGCTCAAATCAAGTATATCCTTTACTCCTAATACTACACCTACAATGAAGGAATTGATCTGCCAAGCATTGGGGGTTGTGGAGACTGCAGGGCCTCATACTTACTTGGGTATGCCATCTATCATTGGAAGGGGAAGAAGACAGGTCTTTCAATATGTGGTAGAAAAGCTTACCAAGAGGTTGCAAGGATGGAAAGCAAAGGTGTTATCCAAAGCCGGGAAAGATATCTTGTTGAGGACGGTGGCACAGGCTATGCCAAATTATCTTATGTCTCTTTTTTTACTCCCACTAGATACTTGTAAAGAAGTGGAGACCTTGATGAATGGCTTTTTCTGGCAAAGTGGAGGACGAGAACGAAAAGATTTACGATGGTTACAGTGGAAGAAGCTTGCCTTACCAAAAATTTATGGGGGTTTGGGTTATCGAGATTTGAGGCAATTTAATCTTGCTCTTTTGACAAAGCAATGATGAAGGTTACTTAAATATCCGACCTCACCGGCAGCAACAATTCTCAAAGCCAGGTACTTTCCTACAATTGATTTTTTTTCAGCAGAATTGGGTAATAACCCAAGCCAAATCTGGAGAAGTATCTATCAGGCCAAATCACTACTACTTCAGGGCTGTCGAAGAATGGTTGGGGATGGGCAAGATATTCGTATTTGGCATGACCCCTGGTTAATGAATGATGGGGATCCATTTATACAGTCAGCTTATACGGACCAAGTTGAATATGTCGCTG
>JANZLC010000008.1:10626499-10646400 GCA_026413385.1 Erythroxylum gracilipes | reverse complement strand
CTTCTTTCCCTTTGGGAGACTAGCTAGCTTCCATGTCTGATTCTTATGAAGGGAATGTATTTCTTCATTCATGGCTATCCTCCACTTATTTTCTTTTAAACTTTAGATTGCTTCCTTATAAGTTGTAGGAATATCATCAATTTCAATTGGAGATGCATAAGCCACCATATTAATATAACGAGCAGGTACTTGAATATTCCTTTTTGGCTTTCTCAATGCAATTGGTAATTGTTGCTGTGGAGGTTCTTGGGTTAGAATCTCTTCTTCATCTGGCTCCTCTTCTACCATAGAAGTTTCTACATCTGCTTCATCATTTACTGGGGTAACAATTCTTCCTTCAAACTCAACCTGTTTTGGAGTACCATCTGTTTGCTTAACATTTCCAATTATCACATTTCTTAACATGGTAGATTCGTCAAAGGTAACATCCCTGTTGAAAATTATTTTCTTTGACTCTGGGCACCAAAGACGATATCCTTTCACACCAGGGGTGATCCCCATGAAAATTGCTTTCTTTGCACGTGGGTCCAATTTTGACTCCTTAACATGATAGTATGTAGTAGAACCAAATACATATAAGGAATCATAATTTGTAGCAGGTTTTCTAAACCATTTTTCCAATGGTGTTTTACCACCAATAGCAGTTGACGGAAGGCGATTGATGAGATGACAAGTATATGTAACAGCCTCAGTCCAAAATTCTCTTCCCAACCCAGCATTAGAAAGCATATACTGAACTTTCTCTAGCAATGTCCGGTTCATATTTTCTGCCACCCCATTTTGTTGTGGTGTATTCCTGACTGTGAAGTGTCTGACAATACCTTCATCTTCACAAACTTTTAAAAATGGACCACTCCTATACTCCCCACCATTATCTGTACGGAGACGCTTGATCCTTCTGCTGGTTTGAGTTTCCACCATCTTCTTCCATTTGAGAAAAACTCTCAGCACTTCATCCTTAGTCTTTATAGTATACACCCATACTCTTCGAGAAAAATCATCAATAAAGGTTACATAATAGTGTTTTCCTTCCAAAGAAGATGTTTTGGAAGGTCCCCACACATCAGAGTGAACATAATCCAAAATACCCTTTGTATCATGGATTGCAGTGCTGAATTTCACTCTTATCCGCTTCCCTTTGACACAATGTTCACAAAAGTCTAATTTGCAGGCCCGAACTCCTTTCAACAATTCTTGATTTACTAATATCTTCAAGGATGTTTCACTTGTATGTCCCAAGCGCATATGCCACAACCTAGTTGCTTCTAGCTCTTGATCATCATCAAAAGCTACTGTTGTTGTTCCAATAACTGCATTACCCTGGTAATAATACAGGTTATTGTTTCTTCGAATTCCTTTCATTACCACGAGTGCACCAGAGATGACTTTCATTACTCCATTTACTGCATTTATAGTGTAGCCCTTTGATTTTAGGACTCCAACAGAAATGAGATTCTTCGTCAAACTTGGCACATATCTGACATCTGTCAAAGTCCTGGTTGTTTCTTCGTGATTCCTTAAGCAAATTGAACCAATCCCATTTGTTGTGCAGGGATTGTCATTTGTTGTGTAAACAACTCCACCTTCTAGCTCTCTAAAATCAGAGAACCAATCCTGATTGGGACACATATGATGGCTACAGCTTGAATCGAGCAGCCATGGACTAGAAGGGCTTATTGAGGATGTAACAACCAATGAAAGATCTGAGTCTTCATCTTCACACTCAACAATATTCGAATTTGCAACAGCCTTTCCCTTATCAGGTTTATTTTTATTATTTACCTTTGGACAATCCTTTTTGCAGTGCCCTCTTTCCTGACAAAAGGCATATTCATCATTGCTCAATTTGAGCCTCGACTTCGATCTCCCTTTCTTTCCTTTAATCTGGCTTTGAGATGGCCTCTGACTACCAAAGCTTCTGCTGCTCCACTTGTACGTTCGTCCTTTGTCTTCTTTCTCAATTCATAATTGTACAAAGCAGCTATAACTTCACTAAGAGACACATCAACCTTTCCATTAAGTAAAGTAGTTTCAAGAAACTCAAACTCTTCAAAAAGGGATCCCAACAACGTCAAAGCTAGATCTTCATCTTCAAATGTCACATCTAAATTCATTAAATCAGTAACTAACTGATTAAAACTGGTGATGCGATCATTTATAGTAGTACCCGAAATATAAGAGAAACGAAATAGTCTCTTCTTCATATGAAGCTTATTCTGGCTGCTTTTTTTTCAGGAATTTCTCTTCCAACACGTTCCACAATTTAGATGCAGAAGTTTCTTCCGAGAAAGCATACTTTTGCTCTCTAGAAAGACATGATTGAATTGTACCACATGCCAAACGATTTATAGTCTTCTAATCTTTCTCCTTAACATCACCTGGTTTTTTAGCAAGGACTACTGTGAAAAATGCAAGATTTACAGTGGAGATTTTTGATGGTACGGGTCACTAGTAAACAGGTAGAAGCTGTCGACATGGTTGGTTCAGTCGTATCTTTGATTTCTGTCATCTCTGCTACAATTTCTATTCAATAGCTGTCAATGGGGAATGTCAATAGTCCAAGGAAAAATCTTTTTTGAAGTGGAAGATTAGACCACACTGCAACCACATAGCATACTAAGAAAAAATGTTGGCTTTGATACCAATTGTTGTAAAACTCTGGGTTAATTTCCACCGATAGTGACAAATTCACCTTGACCACTATTACCTAGGTGAATAGAGTATGAACGATTATACTGAAAAATCACACTAGGTAAATTCTCAAAAACGATTAGAGGGTCACAGACGGTCCCACTTAAATACCAATCTCCTAGGCAGAATTTTTCTAGATATGTAATTTAATAAGACAATAATTCACTACAACTATACCCGACAATAGCCATTAAATAAACAAATAAAGAACACCAAAACTTAATGAGGTTCGGCCAATTATGTCTACTTCTTCGAACACTACTAAATTTGTATTTCACTATTTTCTGAAAATAATACAAGTGAAATATTATAAAAGGAGAGAAGAGATTTATCTTATGAAAGACAATTTTTGGAATAATTTAACTAAGGAGGGGAGACTCCTTTTATAGTTTTAGAAACCTCTACCATTCCCGTACATTTTCGATGTGGAATTATAAAATGAGTCAAAATATTTGACCAGCTAACAACTAAAGCCATTTTTTTTTATCAAATGTATCTTTCTTCCTCAAGCTTCTCGAAAACAAATTTAGTTATTTTCTGAATTAAAATTTCAAATCCAGTTCACTACGAGGTTCTGATAATTTTGAGTATAAGTTAACTAATGTTTTCTCGAATTTCATTGGTTGTTATTTAGAAGAACAAAAATAATATTGAAGAGGGACTAAACTTTTTTGTCACAATTAATGAAGGCCGTTGTTTTTACTTGCGCTCTGTAATGTTGTATTCCTAACTTAAAAATAAAACAAGATACGGCCGGTAAAGAGACAAATGGCCTCTCTGGCTAGCCCTAGAGAAAGAGTAGCTTTTCGTGTGCATGGGCTCCACTTTTTTACTAGTACCAAGTCCCAATCGAAGACATTAAAGAAACAAACTCATTGCCAATACTCCTCCATTGTCGACTAAACTGAACCTACTGCCACTGCCTGTTTTATACTCTTTTGTCTTTAACCTTTGTCTAAAAGAAAACATAGTACGACTACGACCTTAATTATTGCATGTGCATAAATTAAAAAACCCGCAACGAGGCGTACGACAGACAAACACAGGCGTGCAGAAAAATATGCGGTCATTATTTCTCCCGTTATTTACTTATGTGAACACTTGAAAACATTTCATAGAGATCTCACAGGGGTTTTTAATTTTTTAATTTTTTTTTTGTGTGTATGCAGCATGCTGTCTCATCTCAAGTCATCCTTATGAAGACGTGTTTACTGAGTGTTTTATGTATCTTAATCAGCGCTTTGTTTCATCTTTCAATTGACTGCATTTACTTCTCCAAGATATATCTCATTGGTTATGTTCATTCCATAATCAATTTTAGGTTTCGTCTGATACGAACTATATACTTAACAAGGAACAAGAAAGTGTAGGACGAAATAAAAATACAAGCAAGGTATACTATAACTGATGGGTTCTTTACTTGTAACTGTTATTTTAAAGAGAAAAGAAGAAGCATTTACCAAATAATGTTGTATGTTGACGAAAGAATCGTAATATCTCCAAAGGTTACTCTCCTATGCGCCGGTCTGTTCCCTTCTAATTTCAATCATTAAGCTTTTAATGCTGGAATTCACGGTTAATGTTTAATATTATTATATCTCCTTTTGCCTAAAAGAATGTATTGTAATTTAACTTAAATTAAAAGATTAACGTAATCAAATAATTATCAAAACAATGCTTTGTATAAAATTTGAATCTATAATTTCATAAAAGATCGTTCAAGATAAATTCTTCATAATAAAAATTATAATTTGATTGTTAACAAAATATTAGAAAATAACCTATTTATTTTATCATTAATTTACAAAAAACTTACAACTAAAATTATGCTATAATCTAAAAAAAATAAAATCAAGAAGATCTAAACATAATTAACCCACACATAAATACTTCATGAAATATATTTTTATCTACTCTGAATTGTTAATAAATAATATAAAGTTTTTTTTGGTTAAATTCAAATTATATCTTTTATTTTAGAAATATTATGTAAGATAAAATAGACAAAATAAATAATCTATTTTGCATGTGTACAATCTAACGTGTTTTGTACATGTTACTTAGAAAATTGAGGTTATCATAGCAATTAACATCCTAATATATAAAGAGAACGTTAAAAACAAAGTATCTCTTTAATTAACAACATTCTTTTAGAAATCCTAATGATTTACAATTTTATGGTTACATCTTTAAGAATGATGGCAATTCTTGGCCAATGAACCTAAATTTAGTTGTTTTTAATGAATCGACCCATGAGTTAGGCCCAAATTCATATTAACTCGAGCCTTAATTATTGTAAGCAAAACAACATCGTTTTATTTATAAAAGTTAAGCCTTGGATAAGCTTGAACCTAGACAACCCAGATTGGGATCTAATCTAAAACATAAGTTGTTCTATATTTATAATTTTTTTAAAATTATTTTAAAACTATTAGCAGAATTAGCCCATAGCCAGCTTATTAACATCCTTAACCTTTAAGGATGTTAAAAAAGAATTTTAGAAGGGGAAGGGTTTGGTTAGAAACATCAAAACTAACATTTACTTATTTTCCGTGCACACAAAAATATAAACCTAGTTCTGAATTTTTCATCAAGTTACTTGAGTTAACATTAAAATCTTCTTATGTTTAAGCTAATTTATCTGTTTAAATTCAATACATTTTAATATAGACGCCTTCAAACTTCAAATTGAAATATAACTATTCTATTCTCGTGCACTACAACCCTTCCAAGTGCTTACTGAGATAACCTTCAAGACACGAGAAGATAAGAACCCATATCAGAGAACATTAGATTGTAGATTCCTAAGTGATACGGCCAAAATTTGCCAATTGCATAAAGAGAAACACCAGAAGAAACCTTCCCACATCAATATTTTATTTCACTTTTAATAAAAATCAGCAACCATGTACGTATATATTCAAAAAGGGAAAAGATTAATAAAAGCATTTAATAGCACACTCCTCCTCCTACTTGCAAGTAACAGCACTACTCAAGTGGGTCCTACGTTCCCTATCGGCGTCATTAATGACGCCAAAAGGGAATATCAAAAAAGTCAACCATGATGTTTCAACTGTTTAGCCCCAGTTTGCTTGAACTCTATTTAACTATCGTAGGCGTGTCCACATTCTATCCCCCGTCTCTTCATGTCCATTCCTCCTACCAACTTTTTCACTGAAGCCACTTTGCTATTATATATATATATTGAACTTCACATGGGAGTCTACCACATTGGCTTCTTCTTGGTCATAAAAGATAGAGCCGTTTTAGAAACAAACAATAAGCACTGCATGTAGAATTATAGCCAGCTATAGTTCATATATACCCTACTGTTTCTTTCTTTCTTTCTGGTTCTTAACTCAAAAAAAAAAAAAAAAGAGGAAGAAATGGGCACTGAGAAACAGAGCAGCGGAATGATCAAGAAGAGCACTATGGGATCGATTATGTCCATTTTCATGCACGCAGACCATTTGGACTGGTTCTTGATGACTCTTGGCTTCATAGGGTCTCTTGCAGATGGATTTTCCACCCCACTTGTGTTGTTTGTGACTAGCCGATTGATGAACAATCTTGGAGGTACTTCTTCTACAGAAGATGCCTTCTCTAGGAACATTAACAAGGTTGGACTTTCTGTGTCTTTGTTGCCGTCATTTAAACATGCATGTATGTGTAGAAAGGGCTAACTGCCTTTGGATTTTGTGGGTGACAGAATGCACTGGCGCTTTGTTACCTTGCTTGTGGACAATGGGTTCTTTGTTTCCTTGGTTGGTGTAGTTGTCGTTACATAAATATCCTTTTGTCTTTCTTTTTTCTTGCGGAGTTTTAGGAGTTTGAGTGCACGTTAACGTGTACATGTATCCTTTCCTTTTCTTCTTTATCAGAGGGATACTGCTGGACAAGAACAGGAGAGAGACAAGCTACAAGAATGAGAGCAAAGTACTTGAAAGCAGTTTTAAGACAAGATGTGGGTTACTTTGATTTGCATGTTACGAGCACAGCCGAGGTGATCACTAGCGTTTCAAACGACGGTATTGTAATTCAAGATGTTCTAAGTGAAAAGGTAGGCCAGCAATCTCTTTAACTTCTTTAATTATGCATGTCCATTTTATATGCACAAACCTCCAGTTAAATGTTTTGCAGGTCCCAAACTTTTTGATGAATGCTTCCATGTTTTGCGGTTGTTACCTTGTGAGCTTCATACTCCTATGGAGGCTAGCAATCGTTGGGTTTCCATTTGTGGTGCTTCTGGTTATTCCAGGTCTAATTTATGGAAGAACTTTAATGGAATTATCAAGAAAGATCAGGGAAGAGTACAACAAGGCAGGAACAATAGCAGAGCAGGCAATATCTTCAATCAGGACGGTCTATTCTTTTGTGGGTGAGAGCAAAACCACAGAAGCATACTCAGCTGCGCTAGAATTTTCAGTGAAGTTGGGTTTAAGACAGGGTTTGGCTAAGGGTTTAGCCATTGGAAGCAATGGTGTTGTTTTTGCTATTTGGTCTTTCATGTCTTATTATGGTAGCAGAATGGTCATGTACCATGGTGCCAAAGGCGGCACTGTTTTCGCTGTTGGCGCCGCCATTGCAGTGGGCGGATTGTAAGTTTGATGTACCACCTTTCTAAACATTCCATTAATTTTGTTTCTTCCTTCTTTTATCCTATATAATTAACGTCACCTTGGCCATGACTTCAAATTGATTTTTTACTTTGGTTCAGAGCACTCGGAGCTGGTCTATCTAACGTGAAGTACCTCTCTGAAGCGTGTTCAGCTGGAGAGCGTATCATGGAGGTAATAAAAAGAGTTCCAAAAATAGACTTGGAGAACATGGAAGGTGAAACTTTAGAGAACGTTAGAGGAGAAGTTGAGTTCAGGCATGTGGAGTTTGCATATCCTTCAAGGCCAGAAAGCATAATATTTAAAGATTTTTGCCTGAGAATTCCAGCAGGAAGGACTGTGGCTTTGGTGGGTGGCAGTGGATCAGGCAAGTCCACAGTAATAGCACTCTTGCAGAGATTTTATGACCCACTTGGTGGCGAGATTCGTCTTGATGGCCTCCCTGTTGATAAGTTGCAACTCAAGTGGCTAAGGTCGCAAATGGGATTGGTGAGCCAAGAGCCTGCACTGTTTGCCACCACTATTAAAGAGAACATATTATTTGGCAAAGAAGATGCTACCATGGAAGAGGTTGTTGAAGCAGCTAAAGCTTCCAATGCTCATAATTTCATCTCTGAGTTGCCTCAAGGTTACGATACACAGGTTAGTGGCTGCTACCTGATTGCTTAGCTACATAGTCACTTCACTATATATATTATATTGAGAATATAACTTTTTTCTCATTCCTTGCTCCGATTACAGTAAATTCTTTTACAATTATATTGGTTCATAAATCTTTTTAATGTGCTTTTTGTCGCCCCCACATAATGAAATACTTCCATATCTTTCTGACCAGCGATTACCTTACCCAGCATCCCAGTCCTAAAAATAAGAGCCGCCTACATTTCCTTCTCTTTTTTTTTTTTTCTTTTTTTAGTAGAATAATATCTTCAAGCCCCATGGCTGTATTCCCTCCCCTTTCTTTATTATTTATTGCAAAAAAGATTGACAAGAGTAGTTATTTTAAATGTTAGGATTAAGAGTAACAGACACCATTTTGTCCTGAAAAGAACAGGTGGGTGAGAGGGGAGTCCAAATATCAGGAGGACAAAAACAAAGGATCGCCATCGCGAGGGCAATAATTAAAGCACCAAAAATACTCCTGCTAGACGAGGCAACAAGTGCATTAGACTCAGAATCTGAACGTGTTGTCCAAGAAGCCTTGGACAAGGCCTCACTTGGGTGCACCACAATCGTCATTGCCCACCGTCTTTCCACCATCCGCAATGTTAATTTCATCGTGGTGGTCCAAAATGGTCAGGTCATGGAAATTGGGTCTCATGACGAATTAATTGAGAATGAGGATGGCCTCTACACATCATTAGTTCGTCTTCAACAAACAGAAAATGAAACTACCAATGAAGATGAGGGCAATTCTAACTCACTCTCCTTGTCTTATATTGCCAACAAGGATGGTAACGATACTAGTAGTCGTAGATTGTCACTATTGAGTAGGTCAAGCTCTGCCAATTCAATAGTACCAAATCGAGGATCGTTTCCATTAGAAAATGAAAATGCAACGATTGAGGAGCAAAAATTTCCTGTGCCATCATTCAAAAGACTATTGGCCTTGAATTTGCCAGAATGGAAGCAAGCAAG
Source organism: Erythroxylum gracilipes (assembly GCA_026413385.1). Taxonomy (NCBI): domain Eukaryota; kingdom Viridiplantae; phylum Streptophyta; class Magnoliopsida; order Malpighiales; family Erythroxylaceae; genus Erythroxylum; species Erythroxylum gracilipes. Next base: position 10,637,455 of record JANZLC010000008.1, on the reverse strand, counting down.
TCTTGGCTGCTTAGGTGCCATCTTATTTGGAGGAGTTCAACCAATTTATGCTTTTGTTATGGGGTCGATGATATCAATATATTTCTTGAATGACCATAATGAGATCAAGGAGAAGACCAGAATCTATGCACTATGTTTTGCAGGATTGGCAGTGTTTTCTTTTATCATAAATATAATTCAACATTACAATTTTGCATACATGGGTGAATACTTGACAAAGAGGATTAGAGAGAGGATGCTTTCCAAAATACTAACTTTTGAAGTTGGTTGGTTTGATCAAGACGAGAATTCAAGTGGTTCTATATGCTCTAGACTATCCAAAGACGCAAATGTGGTAAGTATTTACGCTTTTTGTGGAATTCTTTAATTTATAGATGCCTCACCATCATATACAAATAAGTCGGACGCAATCTTATTAATTTCACAAACTGCAGACACCTAGTTAGCACTCAAATTGTCTTTTCTTGATCAACTAATCATGAACATTGGTATTACTATGCTATCAAACCACCTTCTTGTTCAATTACTAGAGGTTTTAGTATAAATCACATCTATCTAATAGATATGTACTTAGAGCTGAGCGAAATTTGATTCTATCACTAACAGTGCGGAGGGAGTAGAATTATTAAAATTGTAATTCAAATTTTGTGTGGTTGCATCAGGTGCGATCCCTAGTCGGCGACAGAATGACTCTTCTAGTACAAACTGTCTCAGCCGTAACTATAGCATGCACAATGGGCCTGGTCATTGCTTGGAGGTTAGCCATCGTCATGATAGCAGTCCAGCCTCTGATTATTGTCTGCTTCTACGTCAGAAGAGTTATTCTAAAAAGCATGTCCCAGAAGTCTATAAAAGCGCAGGGCGAAAGCAGCAAGCTAGCAGCTGAGGCTGTTTCCAACCTCCGCACTATCACTGCCTTTTGCTCCCAAGATCGAATCCTCAAAATGCTTGAAAAAGCCCAAGAAGGCCCATGCAGAGAGAGCGCCAGACAATCCTTTTTTGCTGGCATTGGGCTTGGCACCTCTCAAAGCCTAATGTCATGCACTTGGGCCCTCGATTTCTGGTACGGTGGCAAGCTCATCTCTCAAGGCTACATCACTGCAAAAGCCCTGTTTGAGACCTTCATGATCTTAGTTAGCACTGGCCGGGTCATAGCTGACGCTGGAAGCATGACCACTGACTTAGCTAAGGGCTCGGACTCTGTTGGGTCCGTCTTTGCCATACTAGACCGGTGCACAAAAATTGAACCTGATGATCCCGAAGCTTGTCAACCAGAAAAGATAACAGGCCATGTGGAGCTTCATGATGTGGATTTTGCATACCCGGCAAGGCCTAATGTTATGATCTTCAATGCTTTCTCACTTCATATTGAAGCAGGGAAATCCACAGCGCTGGTAGGGCAAAGTGGGTCAGGTAAATCTACCATCATAGGCTTGATCCAGCGATTTTATGATCCACTTAATGGAACTGTGAAAATAGACGGTCGTGATATTAGATCATATCATTTAAGATCACTGAGAAAGCACATTGCTCTAGTTAGTCAAGAACCCACGCTCTTCCTTGGTACTATAAGGGAAAACATAATATACGGTGCATCGACTGATAAGATGAACGAATCAGAGATTATCGAGGCAGCTAAGGCAGCCAATGGTCATGATTTTATTGTGGGATTAAAGGACGGCTATGATACACTGTGCGGGGACAGAGGAGTGCAATTATCAGGAGGTCAAAAACAGAGGATTGCAATAGCTCGTGCAATTTTGAAGAATCCAACAATATTGTTATTAGATGAGGCGACCAGCGCGCTTGATAGTCAATCAGAAAAAGTGGTACAAGACGCGCTTGAGCGTGTGATGGTTGGGAGAACAAGCATCGTGGTAGCTCATAGATTAAGTAGCATACAGAACTGTGACTTGATTGCTGTGTTGGACAAAGGAAAAGTGGTGGAAAAGGGGACTCACTCGGCCTTGTTGGCAAGGGGACCCAATGGAGCTTACTGCTCATTGGTTAATCTGCAAAGAATGCCACATAACAGTCATACCTTAAACTAAGTTAAAATTATGTCTATTTTTATTTTATCCATAAACGCGATTCTACAAGTCCTTACACTCCCTCCAGGGACAGGGTTGTGTGTGACTTTCAAATGTCTCACTTGGTCTTCGCGTGTAAATGTAGGTGATATTATAAAGAATGGCAGCAAATCTTGGTATTTGGGTTGAATGACTTGTTTGTTCTTTTAAGCGCATGTATCTATTCTACTCACCTTCTGTTTTATTTGTTGCAGAAAATAATTTGATGGTCAAATCAGACAGATTTATCTACAAGTGCCCACCCTACTCGAATCGGACAGATTTATCTGAAAGTCTCCATCGCTCATTGCCATTGGCCAAACCAACCTGAGCTTTTTCACTTTCTGACCAAACTTGAGACGAGCTTTTTCACTTTTTCGGATTTCTTATAAAGCATATCAAAATATGAAAGGGGGAAATTAAAAACAAAATTTAAATTCAACGCAAAACAGGATTGACTCGATTTTGACCGGACTGACCTTAGACTCTTTTGCCAAGCCTATTTAAAATGCAACAAATATATAAACTCAACTTTTAATTTATATATTTGGATAATTTGTTTGTTATCTTTTAATTTATTAACCAATATTTTTAGTTTATTAATTAAAGAACTATGAAAGTACATATAAAATTTTATTTTCATTTAATTGTATTATTATTATATTAATAAAATATGTGAAAATAAATATTTATTAAACTATAAAATGTGAATCAAATGTAAGTTTACTCTTGTTTAATTAAATAAGTTTATCCATTTTTTTCTAAAATTAGATAGTCATATTTAAAAAATAAAAAACTTAAATTTAGAAACTTTAATATTAGAAATGTATTTAAGTTTTATATTTTATTAATTTATACTTTTAGATATTATTACTATTATTATTAATGTTGTTGTTGTTAATGTATTACTTTCGTAAGAAAGTACTATCCTGTACCACGGGTTGCCCTAAATCTAAATTTTTTAAAAACAAAGTTTAGATCTAATTCAAAACTCAATCAATTTGGATTAAGTTCATTGAATTTGAATCAGGCTGACTTTAAACTCTTTTGCTAAACCTATTTAATATACAACAAATATACAGACCCAAGTTTTTATTTTTACATTTTTACTTATATATATATATATAAATATATGTGGATAATTTCCATATGTTTTCTTTTATTTTATTGATCAATATTTTAATGTTTCTTAATTAAAGAACAGTGAAACTACTAATACATTTTAACTTGCATTTAATTTGTATTATTATTATTATTGTTATTATTATTATCATCATCATTATAATCATTATCATCATCGTCATAATCATCGTCATCAAAATATGTGAAAATAAATAAGGTTAATTATAAAAAACTTATTTAAACTTTACTCAATTTTATAATACTTATGCAAAATTTAAAATGTAGCACTAAAATGTTCCAACTTTCAATTTTTAATAAAAATAGTTTGATGTTAAGTTCTTCGTTAATGTGAATGAAGTGACGAGCAATGTTCGATTAGTATTTTTGTCACGTGACTATCACATATTGTCTTTGTATCAAATATAAATTTTACTATGTAGTAAATTAAAAATATTAAACATTCTAAAATAATTGTGAAGTAAAACATATGAACAAAGTGTATAATTATTTTAAGGTTTTAGTAATTTTATTTATTAAATAATAAAATTAATATGTGACAAAAATATCACGTGACAAAAATACTAGTTTGACATGGCTATATTAAGGGGGAATTTAACATCAAGCTAATTTTGCTAAAAATTAAAATCATATTTTAAAGTTGGTGCTAGTATAATATTTTTTTTTACATGAAAATAAATATTTATCAAATGATGAAATATGAATCGGATATAAGTTTGCTCTTATTGAATTAAATAAATCTTTTCAAATTTTTTCTTTTCTAAATTAGATAATCATATTTAAAAATAATCTTTAAATTTTAAAAGCCTTAATATAATACAATATGTTTTTACATATTATTAATTTAGAAAAATATAAATTTATTAATTTTGTGTCAATTTGCCTGAATAAACTAAATATATTAATGATCAATATATATATATATATATATACACACACACATATATATAAAGTAATTTGATTTGATTTAGCGATTTAATTAAAAATAAAATCGAAATAAACAAAACAATTTATCTTTTATTAATTACAAACTAAAATTTTAATTACAAATTAACAACTTAGTTGTAAAAAAAGAAAAAATAATTTACTAAAGAAATAGGGACAACTAAAATACATAAAAAATTCATATAGAATGGACAATATTAAGAAGAAGAAATTTGTTGAAGTTCTTTAATATAAGCCTACAATTCTTTACTCAATGCTTAGTTGTTTTATAATGACAATAAGTCAATATAATTATATTATTAAAAGATATAATAAATTTATATTAGAAGTTGATACATGTAACTTTAAGAGTTGAACATAATAGTTTTAAAAAATAATTTTAACCAATTTCATTTACTAACTGGTTCATACGTAATGTTATTCAATGTTAATATACTTGCAAAAGAGTTAATTTTGTATGGTGATAATAAAATTTATATATTAATAATTTATTTTAATTTATATTTTGAAGGTGGGATTCAACTTGTATAAAATAAAATAATTTTCACTAATTAAAATAATATTTTTAATATTAAATGTCTATATCCTAAAAAGAACCTGAGAATGTATATATTTTGGTTGAATTATTGAAAATTTTTATTTATGTCAAAAATTTTGGAAAACATTGAAATATTATTATCTTTATATTTTAGTTTAACTTTTTTATTTCTTATGGTTAATTTCACTCAAAATATTTTATGTTACTTTTACAAAACTGAATCGTTTTTATTATTTTATTAATTAGATTTCATAAAAATAAGTTTAAACTGTTGAATTTATCTATTTTGTTTGGTCTTATTTTGCATATGATTCAATTTGGTTTAAAAATTAAAACGTACTCCATAATAATTTAAAATTTGAGTCTAAATCACATCTCGCTATACACCTCTGCGTATCAATTATGTTCAATTTCAGTGGAAGTCTCGAAGGTATGTTTATAGGTTATTTCCGATATACTCACAATAAATAAATAATATATAAATTAAAATAAAAATAATTGAAGATACATGTTAAAATAATACAGTAATAATGATAAAAATAAAAATAGACATAAAAGATAATAAAATATAAATAAATAAATAAATACAAATATAAGTGAATAATACAATAAATATAAAACAAGGTAAAGAATAAAAGTAAAAAAATAAAATAAGTAAATAAATATACAAATAAGCAAGAAGATAAGTAAATAAATAAAACAAACAAGTCATTACAAGAAAATGTTTAGATTAAGTAAGAAAATGTTTAGGCTAAATAGAAAATGTTTAGGCTAAATAACTAAGAGAGAAATACTATATATTAAATGTTTAGACTAAATACAAGATATAAGACTGGAAGAAAAATGCTTAAAAGATTTATGAGAAAAAGGTCACACTTGTATTTTAAAATGCTAAGGTTTTCTATTAAAGGTCACATCCTCGATAAATTCTAGCGGAGACATATCATTGTTGATCACCTTCTTCCAGTTCTTCTTAGGACTTCATTTTTTCCTTTTACAGTCTTTGAGTATAATCTTCTCGTATGTTCTCATTGTGACGTCAAGATATCTCCTATTAACATGCTCAAATCACCTAATTTTTTTCTCTCTTAAATTTTCATTAATATTAACCACCTTTAGTTTATTTCTTACCATTACATTACTAACCTTATCTTTTATATTAAGGTTCACGTCCAACGGAGCATCCTTATTTCTGCCATTATTAACTTATGACTAGGCATTTGTTTGATGAGCTAATACTCTGCCCCATAAAGCATAACCTGTCTAATAGCAAAAATGATATAATTTATCTTTGAACTTGAGTGGTATCTTCTTGTTATATAAAACTCTTAATATACTTCTCCATTTAAACCATCCTGATTTGATATGGTGAACTAATCTTCATCGATCTCTTTATCACTTTAGATAATAAAACTTAAATACTTAAAATACTCTTTATGTGATATAACTTTTGGACCAATCTTTACCTCTATACCGAAAGCCACCATATGACCAGAAAAGTTACAATCTAAGTACCCAATCTTAGTCCTGGTTAATTTTAAACCCTTCGAATCTAATGTATCCCTCCAAAGTTTTAGCTTAACATTGACACCATCTTTTGTTTCATCCCCTAAAATAATATTATCAGCAAATAACATACACCAAGGCACATCTCCTTGGATATTCTTAATAAGCTCATACATCACTATCACAAGCAAAAAGGGGCTCAATGCAGAGCCTTGGTGTAACCCAATATTAATAGAAAAATACTTTGTATCCCCTCATATCATCCTAACTCTAGTCTTTATACCTTCATACATATCCCTAATAAGTCGTGTATAAGTTATAGGAATGCCCTCAACTTCTAAACACCTCCATATGCTTTCCTTAAGTATCCTATCATAAGCCTTCTCTAAGTTAATAAAAATCATGTGTATATTACGTTATCTTTCCCTGTAATATTCCACTAATATTTTAAAGAGATGTAAAGCTTTTATCGTGGATCTTCCTAGCATGAAACCAAAATGTTTCTTAAAAATAAATGTATCCTTTCTCATTCTCTTCTCAATCACCTTCTCTCATAACTTCATGGTGTGACTAAGTAGGTTGATGCCTCTATAGTGTTATAGCTTTAGATGTTCCCTTTGTTCTTATACAGAGGAATTAACATACTAAGTCTCCACTCATCCGACATTTTGGTAGACTTAAGGATCACATTAAAAAGCTTAGCTAACTAAGTAAGACCGTCTTTGCATATGCTCTTCCACACCTCTATGGGTGTCTCATCAGGCCCTACTACCCTTCCACTATTGATCTCCACCAAAGCTCTTTTAATTTTTTCCCTTGTGATTGGACGATAACAAGTAAATTTACGATACCTCTCGAATATACTAAGATCATGTAAAGAGATGTTGTCCTCTATACCTTTCATTAAAAAGGCTATGAAAGTATTTTTTTTCATTTTATTTTATTGTCATTTTCAGTCATAGGCACCTACTTTGCTTCATCTTTTATACAAAGAACTTGATCTAAGTCTCTAACTTTTTGTTCCTTAGCTTTCGCCAACTCTAATATATCATTTTCTCATACCTAGTCTTCAATTGTTGGTATAATTTCTTGTAAGCTCTATTTTTATATTATAAGACTATCTTCTCTGCCTCTTTCTTTGTCAATTTGTAACCTTCTCTATTAATGACCCTCTCTACTTCTATGGTACTATCCAATAAAGCTTTCTACGCAACCTTCTTAATCTTAACCTTTTCTTTTCTTGTACATCTTCGTTCTACTACCAAGACTCCATCTTACTTCCCCTAGGACTTTAGAAACACCCAAGATCTTTTTACCTGCATTCCTTAAAAGAGTTGCTACTCTCTCACCCATTTGGTTAACATATCCTTCCAATTTCCATTCTTCTCCTTATAGTACTTTATCCTTAAATTATTCCACCGTAACTCCTTTCAAATTCCATCATATGACTCTGGTATATCTCCTAGGACTTCTCTTCTTTCTCTAACCCTTAATTATAAGATCCATAACTAACAATTTATGCTGAGTTGACAATTAAGTATTAGGTATCAAGTTATAATCGTTCCAATTAGTTTGATCGTTCAACCTTACGAGGAAATAGTTAATTTAAGTTTTCATGGTTTTGCTCTTAAAATTTACTAGGTGCTCCTTATTTTATTGAAAAAAAGAGTTGGTAATCTCCAACTCAAATGCTACCATAAATCCAACAGAGTAGTCATATTATCATTCTTATCGCCATACCCAAAACCCATTTAAGTCCATAAATATCCATCTGAGGCTACCCTTATGTGACCATTAAAGTCTCCTCCTAGAGTAACTCTGTCTTCAGGAGAGATCTGTTGAATCAGCTTATCAAGCTTTTCTCAGAATTGGCACTTAAGTTGTTCACCTAATCCTACTAGGTTGTATAAGCACACACAACATTGTAAACAACACAACATGATGTATGATTTTCTTGACAATCAATATACCCATCCCATTTTGTTGCCTTAAACACCTTAAATACCAAAGTCTGAACCTATTAATCTCTTCACTTTATCCCCCATCCACTTTGTCTCCTAGATGCATGCTATATAACTCTTATATTTATATAAAATTCCCACTAATTCAATTGACTTTTTTGTAAGGGTCTTGATGTTTTAAGAACATATCTGTATTCTGTCAACAAAATCTCTTCTTCTAGATCTAAAACTTACTGAAGGACTGGCCCTTGCTTTATTATAAGAAGTAAAAGCCCACTACTCTTAACCTAACACCCAAAACAAGACAACCCCAATAAGTCCCTCAATGACTTTAAGATTACTCGAGAAAGGAAAAGATTGATATTAAATTCCAAAATGGGCATCGTAATAAACAAATGTGAAACTCACAAGTACAAACGACTGCAAGCAAGTCAAAATTTAGATGGTCCATAATCTAAACCAATAATAGGTAACTTTATTTTGCAACTTACTAATGGACAATATCAGAGAAATATGTATAAATAAATAGCAACAAGGTTTTTACAAAGTGCTAAAACATAGTACTAGATAGTTAAAAAAGAACAACCAAAATATTAAAAACTATAAAAAATAAAATTCAAATAGTTTAATGAGGACTGAAAGTTTAATCTTAACAAACAAAGAGCAAAGAATCAACCATGAGAAAATACAATCTAAAACCAATCACAAGTGCATCCAATAGAGAAGAAAAACTTATGAGATACCAATTAACCAGAGAAGGGAAACAACCAAATCGATCTAATTTGTTAAAGATGCCATATACCAACTTTGCATATTTCATCATAATTAGTACCGTTCACCAGAAATTCCTTTTTTTATAGGGCTCACTTTAGATCTAAGGGAGAGCTTTCACCACTCTAAACAACCCACCAAAACATGAACTAGGAAAGAAACAAAGAACCTACTAAAAGCAAATAGAGGTGAGTGGTAAAAATTTCACAGCGGTTCCTTTATAAAGTTAATTAACTACACTTTTTTTCGATCTATAAATCATAAATACGAGAAAAATATTCCAAATTTCTCAAATCAAGATGAGTAAAGACTAGCAAAAGAATGATGAACCTTATTAAATAAAAAAATTCAAGCATCACCTAAGCTCATAGGTAATTATAAATAATGGTTGTAAGGCGGTGGTAATAAAGAAGAAAACGATAAAAATTATAGTAGGAAATAACGAATAAAGGTGCTCAGTGACTAGAAATGCAAAACAAAAAGTGGAAAACACTGCATGGGATCAAAACACGAGTAATGAGTAGAAAATAATGGGAATTAACTTGTTAACTACAAAACCATAAACAATTTTGTAACATCCGTTTTCCCGTGCTAAGGGTTAGAACCCTAGAATACTGTACATGAGAGGTATCAATGAGCAAAATTAAGAAATGCACTTCATGCTCATGCATAATATAGCATACATACAGGTGAATTTGATTATTGCACACATTACAATGATTTGTTTATGCACTCATTTGACATTTTTCGGATATAGATAATTGTTTTAATGTGATTATGATATGGATAACTACAAAAAAGTAGGGATTAGCGATGGAAAATTACCGACGGAAAAGAAACCATTGTAAATTGCCAATAGAAAATTAATTTCCGTTGGAAATATTAACAGGAAAATTTTTGTTTAGCGGCGGTAGTAATATTCGTCGCTAAATATGGAGGGAAATCATCTCTGAAAAATTTGCGCTAGTATAAAATGCTCGTCGGTAAAGAAGGCGAGAGTTTTTGGCAAAATGAAAAAGTTTTGAGTTTATCGACGAAAATTTTTCAAGGTAAATGCCATCGTCTACTTTGGCTGTAGCGTTTTAAAGTAAAAGAAAATAACGTCGTTTGGTGTTACTCACTCGAAAGCTCTCCTCTCTCCCACCCCCACACCTGCGTCTTCTTCTTCTTGTTGCGTCTCCTCTCGTGCAATTTTCTTCTCTCCAGCATTGTCTGCTCTTCTGCTAGTCGGCGTTGTCTTCTCTGGCCATTGTCATCGTGTTCTTCGGTGGAGGTATTTTTGCAACCACTGTCATGTGTTTTTTCATATATTGGATGAAAGTTAATTTGGGTATTTGGTTACTTTTGTTTATTTGTGGATTTTGTGATTGGAAAACAACTTTAAGGTATAAATGTTAGTGATAGAAGGGACAAGACTTGATTTTGCTTGTGATGTTGGGATGAATTTCTGATGCATATAAGGTGTTTGATGAAATGTCTGTTCTTAAAAAAAAATGATTTCAGTTCTTTATTTTTAGTTCTTTTTGAGTATATATAATAGAGAAAACTTTAACAATATTCATGCATACAAACACTCCACTAACAACTAACATCTAGTCCTTTGATGCTCCATATTGAGTTGCAATGATTGCCTCTGAATGGTTCTCCATTGCCATAAGTGAGTAAATAAATACAACCAAAGTTGGATGGTTACTGTTGTATCAATTTTTGGAATGGAGCAAGGAAACAAGATATGAATTACACGCAAACCAAAAGGGAGGCACAAAAGAATTCACTTATTATAGATAAGACATAATAAAGGCTACTATCCATTTTAATTCACAGGCCTTATATGCCATTGGTATATCTTGGACAGGTCGATAACATGAATCAGCCAACTATCAGGTAGTTTGTACCATTCAATCGTAGCTTTAAGCAAATTCTCACGTGGGGCAAGGACACTAGGTCCTTGTGTTAGTGTATATTGTTAGAGTAGTGCCCTAAAGGCAATCCCTTGTACAAAGTTGTGTACAATCTTTATGAATAA
>JANZLC010000008.1:10598334-10616588 GCA_026413385.1 Erythroxylum gracilipes | reverse complement strand
TATATACACATTCAATAATACAATGGAGGATATTCATTTATTACTATGAACTTACGTGTGTGTGTGTGTGTGTGTATACACACATATATGAAATGATGTTCATTTAATAATACTATATATTGCAATGATGTTCATTCAATAATACAATGGAGGATATTCATTTATTACAATTAACTTATCACCTTAACCAATGATGAAATTGTGGAATCAATTTAAGTAGAATAAGTACATCATTAAATACAAAAATAGTGCTACCTTACTCGCGATGAGGCCTAGGTTTTGTTTGGTAAATGACTGATCAACTATTTTTGGTAGATTAAGAGGTATTTGGTTGTTTGACCATGTCATGCTGCTAATAATCATATCTGGTAATCAACTAATTGAGTTGACAGATTGAATCCAATCTGCTATTTTTGAAAATGCTCCTATCCAACAACTAAAAAATTTAGAGCTGAAAAGATGTTTGTGACCAAAAGTTATTACAAATTACTCAAGCTCCCATTTTTTATTATTGCTTTCCCTTCATCAAACTTTAACTTGATTAATATAGAGGAAGAAAATAATAGTAGTAGTAGTAGTAATATTTATTATTATTATTATTATTATTATTATTATTATTATTATTATTATTATTATTATTATTCTACATTTTTTATTAGAGTTATAAACTTAATTTTTGTGAAATTAAATATATAAAATCTAAATTCTTATGAGAATATTTAAAGAAATAATAAGATATAATATTCATGTCTTTATAAATCTTTTTTTTAATTATGCCGAAGTTATTTTAAACATAAATGATTAATACTAAATAACTAATTTTATCAAATATCTTTAAATACATAATTGATGTTGTCCGTTAATCAAATCAAGTTGATATAATTTAATATTAGTTAGTCACTAATAGAATCAACTAATAATTAATAGGCGTGGCTAACTACCCTAATAAAAAAGGTGAGCAATGACAAAATGGATATCCAGAACTTAGCTTTTGTGATGATCTGCCAAGCGCTAAGATGGTCCGAAACCATGGGCCTGCACCGGATTCCTCAGAATTCATCGTTCCCTTCCATAACAGTTTTTGTATTCATCTTAAACAAGCCTACTTAGTAGTTTGTGGTATGGTACATTCTCTCTCTCTCTTACGGGAAAAATGGTTCAGCTTCAACAGGAAATAGTGAAATTTAAAGTTCATTTTCATCATGATTAATTAATTCTACAGGTATGGTATGCTGCTTATATAGTAAGCAAAACTCTGACTACGATATTTTTTTAAAATTTGATTTACAAGATGAAAGCATGCACATATATCTGATATTAAATTGGGCCTTGTTAGCATACAAATGAAATCCAGGTAGATATAATTTCTTCATCTTCATTTGTTATTTTAATGTCCCTTAGGCCTTAGGTTCGTCGCTGATTTTCTCTTCCGCTTTATTTCGCCCTCTCGGGCTCAACAATCAACATACAATTCCTTCCCTTCTGGGACTAACAATTCCCTCCCTTGTAGAGACCTTTGCCTTGTACATGTACTCTTTATACGCAAAGCACATACATGCGATCAATCGAAGAACCACCCAGACCTTAAACTTCCTCCTTTCCTTTGTTTTCTGAGATCTGATTGGTTCCTCTGTACCTCTCTTCACTCTCTCGAGACAGTGGGTTTTTTTTATTCCCATTATCTGAATCGCTTTTTGCAGTTCGTTTTCTTTTTTCGCTTTGGTTAGTGTGGAAATTAAATTTTAATGGTTTGTGTTTAGGGATATGAAGAGAATACGAGACGACGTTTATGTTGGAGGTGGGGGTGGAACTGTTGGTGGTGGCGGCGGCTCGCAATTTAAACGGCCTTTTGGTTCTTCTCGTGGAGAATCGTGAGTTTGAACTTATATCTTGGTTGTGGTTACACTGTTAGTAGCGTGTTGAAGGACACGTATTTGCTTTTTCGTTGTTTTCTAATGGTGTGTGACGGAATGAGTGTTTTTGATCATTGTGTCCTTAGTTCTGTGCTGTAGGGTTTCTGCTTTTCATTTCTCTTTTTCGAATGTTTTTATGGGTCATGCGTAGGAGTTGGTTGTTCTACCTTAGTAATTGGGGGATCGTTTATGGTCTCTCTTGATGGTTATCGGAATCAGGATCTAATTGCTCAGTTTGTTATACTCCTTTTCATTGTTCATGCTTGAATGATTGGATAGGATTCCGATTAAGATTAGCAGAAGCTGAGGGATGATATGCATTGAAGCCTTTTCCAGTTTCTGAATTTTGCATATCTAGGATGGTTTTAATATTTGACCCTTCCTTTTCTGGAGAAATGGGGGTTTCAATGGAAGCTTAGGGATGATATGCATTGAAGTGTTTTACAATTTCTGAACTTTGCATATCCAAGAAGGTTTTAATAGTTGATCCTTCCTTTTCCGGAAATCGTGTGGATGAGATTTTTTGTTAACTAGTGATGTATTGTTAAAAGGTTAAAGTTGCACATGTACAAGTTTAAGTCTTATACAAGGTTGTTCTTGGGACATGTTTCAGAAAAGTTGATCGCACTTAATTTCATCTACTTTTGCTTGATGCAGCTTTGGTCAATCACAAGCTCCAATTGGAGGTGCTGGTGGAATCGTAGGCAAAGGTGGGGCTGCTGCCTGTGGGAGTGGCACATCACAGAAGTTAACTACCAGTGATGCTTTAAGTTATCTCAAAGAAGTAAAGGACATGTTTCAGGACCAAAGGGAAAAATATGACATGTTCCTTGAGGTCATGAAGGACTTCAAGGCACAAAGGTTATTTCTCCTCTAACATTTTGCTATATTCTTAGCAAGATATGTTGGCTTTAATCCTTAACAATTCCATTTTCTTATGTTGTTCCTTGCAGAACGGACACAGCTGGTGTCATTGCTAGAGTGAAAGATTTATTTAAAGGCCACAACAACTTGATTTTTGGTTTTAACACCTTCTTGCCAAAGGGGTATGAAATAACTCTTGATGAGGATGAGGCTCCACCAAAGAAAACTGTTGAATTTGAAGAAGCTATCAGTTTTGTAAACAAAATAAAGGTTGAAATATCATTTTTCTGTTTATCTGGAGTTCTTACTGGTTCATTTCAGACTATTGACTCATGATTTCTATTCTACAGAGGCGATTCCAAAATGATGAACATGTTTATAAGTCATTCCTAGACATTTTGAATATGTATAGGAAAGAACACAAGGACATAAATGAGGTCTACAGTGAGGTAAATACTCATTCTTCCTTTCTACTGTGTCCCGGTAGGATTTTAAGCTCATCCTTTTTAAGGAAATTTACAATTTCAATTGTTTTTTATCTAATGATCTTTCAGGTCGCTGCACTTTTTGAAGATCATCAAGATTTGCTTGATGAGTTCACCAGATTTTTACCTGATAATTCTGCATCAGCCATGGTGCAAACAGTTCCATATGCTAGAAATGCTACCCACCGAAACTCAGTGATTCCTTTACAGCAACAACAAATTGACAAGGTATCTGCAGGCCGTTTTATTTCCTTCCACCAATTGATGGGTTTGACCTGGGTGTTCAGGGGCAGAGCCGCTTGTACTCCAGTGAGGGCAGCTCCCCCACTGATCTCTGTGGCTCCGCCCCTGTGAAGGTGAATAAACTTAGTTTAATCATTCCTAGGACAATTAAGAAAGTAATGCTTGGCATTAATCATTAAGGAGCTCATAAAAATCAAATGGCTTGTTTCAATAAACTATAGTTATTTTGTGTAATATGTCTCTATACTGGTCTAAGAAAAAATATTTTTAGTTGTATGTGTGTGTGGGTTCCTCCTACTGAGCTTGATTTAGCTCCTCCTATGGTGAGATTGGTTGGTTAAGAACACGTGACTGATAATGAATATCTTTTTCTAGCAACGTCGTCGAGATAGAATCATTGCTTCTCATGGTGAGCGTGATCTTAGCATTGATCGACCTGAACTCGATGATGACAAAGCAACGTTAAAAATACAAAAGGAGCAGAGAAGGCGTGCGGAGAAGGAGGGTAGGGACAGAAGAAATCGTGATCAGGATGATAGGGAACTTGAGCATGACAGCAATAGGGATTTCAGTTTGCAACGGGACAAGAAGAAATCTGCTCCTAAGATTGAAAGTTTTGGAGCAAATTCAAATGTTGCTTCCTATGATGACAAAGGTTCATGCTCCTTTATACTTCCAGCAACTTACGAATTTGACATTTCTCGGAAACATTATTTTAGTAGGTTTTCTGATTTTATTCTAGTGTGTGAATGGAGAAGGCAAATTTTTATTGGTTTCCATTTTATGTTCTCCAAAAGGTGTTCTGTTTTTGCCCTCTGAACTAGTTCTGATAATCTTTGTCAATACTGGCTTCATGGCTGTAAAATATCTTAGTCCTTGCTATCTAGCACACTAACTTCATACTCTTTTGTGGATGAACCTTGTTTTTTGGCATCATAACGTTGGGATGTTCTTGCTATCTTAGAAAGATGATGGCTTCATGTTGGAGTTTTCTACATATAACATTGGTGAAGTATGAACACATATTTTAGTGAACAAGAATAAAATCAACATATATATTATCATCAGTTTTTTGAAACTTCATTCTTATTATGATGAGAATCAGCTTTTATTGTTTTTCTTCCACTGTCTTCGAATGTTTAATGAATGGTTCTGGAGATTATTTACCACTCATCCTTTAGCCTCTTCTTTTTCTGATTATTAAAGTAATTGCTGGAACATGGTTGTGCAGGGTTTCAGGTTTTAATGTCATGCATGTCCTGATTTTTATGCCAGAATTCTCATCTGGCTTGAAATTTTAACCTTTTGTTCTTCTAAATCTTTCTTCCAGGCGTATCCAGTCAATGGTTCATCTTCTGCGAGAAAGTGAAGGAAAAATTAAGCAATCCCGATGACTACCAGGCATTCTTGAAGTGTCTTAATATTTTCAACAATGGGATCATAGAAAAGAATGATCTACAAAAACTGGTGTGTAACCTATCTTGTCAAGAAAGGATATTTTCACCATGGAAGCCATTTATAATTTTGCTTTTAAACAAGAAATTTGATAGTTATAGTGACTTGCCATCACTATACATTTCACTGGGACCAATTCAATTTGCTATATGCAATGCCTTTCTCTTACTTAGTTATCCTACCTTTTCAATTAACATTTCGATTCATAGCATACAAAGTGCTTATGTCTTCTGCATTTACAGATGAAATTCTTGCGTCCAAATACTTACAAACTAAGTTTGTTACAGGTGACTGATTTAATTGGAAAATATCCTGATCTTATGGAGGAGCTAAATGACTTCTTGGACCGCTGTGAACATGATGGTGTGTTTGAATTTTTTAATGCATTTGTATAACGTTCCAAGTTGCTTTTGATATCTTTTCTCTTTTTCTTAAATTGTTCTTCAATCTTTCTTGCAGATGGATTTCTTGCTGGGGTTATGAGTAAGAGTAAGTTTGTAATGATGTGACTATTAACCTAACAGTTTCTTAACAAATTGAGGTCAGGTATATGTTAATGATCTAATATAGGCTATTATTGATCTTACAAGAGGAATACTTTGGCTGCGTGCAGAATCAGTAGGTATTGGTGGGCATGTATCCAGATCATTGAAGATGGAAGAGAAAGATAAAGAGCATAAGCGGGAATTTGATGGAGTTAAAGAAAAGGAAAGATGCAGGGAGAAGTATATGGGAAAGTCCATTCAAGAACTAGACCTTTCAAACTGTGCACGTTGTACCCCTAGTTATCGGCTTTTGCCTGATGATGTATGAAGTTTTAACATATTATCTGTTCTTTTTGAAAATCAAGTTTTATGCCAGTGTGCTTATTGACTTCTGTTCATTTTCAGTATCCAATAGCTTCAGCAAGTCAAAGATCTGAGCTTGGCGCTCAAGTATTAAATGATCAATGGGTTTCTGTGACATCGGGGAGTGAAGATTACTCTTTTAAACATATGCGTAGAAATCAGTATGAAGAGAGTTTGTTCAGATGCGAAGATGACAGGTAAGGTGTTTGTTGACACATGGCAGTCACAGATTCTAATGCTTTCCTCTCTCTATTTTTTTGTTTGATATTTCTGGGTTTCTTTCTAAGGAATTGATGGTATTCTATTTTTTCTTAGATTTGAGCTGGATATGTTGCTGGAATCTGTGAGCTCTGCGGCTAAACGGACGGAAGAGTTACTCAACAGCATCAATGAGAATAAAATAGAGACTCCAATCTGCATTGAAGACCACTTTATTGGTTTGTTCCGAGGGGATAGTTTTAGATGGACTTAATTTGATATTAACTAGCTTGCTTTAGGCTGAATTTTTCATATTCAAATTTCTCTTTGTTACCAGCTTACATGTTGCTTAATATTTCTATGCAGCTTTAAATTTAAGATGTATTGAGAGGTTGTATGGTGACCATGGCCTTGATGTGATTGACATATTGCGTAAAAACCCAACCATAGCGCTACCTGTTATGTTAACACGATTGAAGCAGAAACAAGAGGAGTGGACTAGGTGCCGATCTGATTTTAATAAGGTTTGGGCTGAAATTTATGCAAAGAACCACTTCAAATCTCTGGATCATCGCAGCTTCTATTTCAAGCAACAAGATTCAAAGAACTTGAGCGCAAGAGGTGTGCTAAATTCTATCATTCATCAATATTGTGCATACAAGCTTTTTGCACTTGAGCTCTTCATCTAGTTGAATATTTGTTAGTTCTACTGTTGGTAATGGTTTGATGTGTAGGAGATTATATAGAATTTTTCTATGGGAAAAACACCCATTATGCACTATAATGTGGGGTGGATGACCATATAAACGAATATTTGACATTATCAGTTGTCACAGTTGTGGGATATAGATGAGTTGGGAATTGGGAAATACTTGGTGAACTCTTATTAGTTGTAGAGAGTATAAGCGATGATTCAGCTTATCTGTGGATAGGTCAGCTATAAATTTTGTTAATTTACTCTGGAATATCTCCAGATGTTAAGTAGACAAGGGCTAGCTTTTGCTCACAGTTCCTTTTTACTTTAAAGCTAATTGACATCAGAAGAGTGGAAATATGATATTGGCTATCACATGATCTAATAGCTGAATTATCTGGAAGACAGTTTATCGGTATCTGGAGGGTTTACTTTATTGGAATCTTAAACTTTTGTCGCAAACAGATTTCCGGTATTCTGTACCTTCTCTTATACTATTGTCCATGTTATGCTAAATGGTTGTTTTCTAAAAACAGCGATGGTGACTGAAATAAAGGAATTCAAAGATAAGCATCAGCAGGAGGATGACCTTCTTCTTGCATTTGCTGCTGGAAACAAACAACCTTTTGTACCACATTTGGAATATGAATACCGAGATGTCAACATTCATGAAGACTTGCATAAACTTGTCGAATATTCTTGTGAAGAAGTTTGCTCAACCAAAGAACAATTCAATAAAGTAATGAGACTCTGGACAGGGTTTGTAGAACCTATGTTGGGCATTGTTCGTCACCCTAGTAGCACAGACAGTTCTGAAGATGATGATAGGAATAGGGGTCCTGCCATGAACTGTGGTGGATCAACTATTGCCGAGAATGGTGGAAGCCCTGTTGCTGATCCTACTATATTGAATTATAAACAATCAAAATCATCTGCTAGTGGGGATGAAAACATTTTACCCGAACTGGTGAACCTTAGCAAGCTAAGTTTTGCAAATGGAGACAGTTCACCAAAGGAAGCCAATTTTCCTGAATCAGATCATTCTTGCAGAGACAAGCCAACCTCAAATACACATGTATTAGAAAGAGAGCACAAGGATGCTGTTATGATATCTGGATATAATCGACAAGTTGACTCCGTACAGGGAATGACTGATACAAACTTACCTCATGTGAGTGGAGCAGAAGATGGTCATGTAGGAACCAGCACTAACTGGATTGCAGGTCTGTTTTGAATTAATTTTGAGTCTACATGTACTTTCCTTTATACTTGTTATTTGACAAAATGCAGTTATTAAGTTCTATTCTACATTTATTGATATTTTGGAACATTGACATTTGAAGTATCTGGTGCACTTCCATCTATGGCTGCTGGCATTGCTACTGTTGACTACAAACTCAAAACTGGTATTGATAGTGGCTTTCCACTTGAGGTATGTATCTTATAATTTAGTGATGCTATGTGTTATGATTCATGCCAAAATGGTTTGGCTTTTCTTGCTTTGTGGCTGCCCTATATGTATAAATCAGTTGGTTGGGATTTCTGTGCTCAGTGACATGCTCTTTTTAACTGAACATTATTAATTTCCATATCCTTTGATCGTCAGATTGGTGTTGCAAAATCAGTTTTGGCCACAAATGGAATATCAGTTGATCCCTCTAAAGCTAGTAGATACCATGAAGAATCCTGTGGTCCGTCCAAAATTGAAAAAGAGGAGGGTGAGTTATCTCCAAATGGTGATTGTGAGGACAATTTTGTGGTCTATGGAAATACTAGTATGGAGGCTATTCCCAAGGTGAAACACAGCACTGAAGGCAAGCAGAATGATGGTGGAAATGGGGAAGACTCTCATCGTCCTGATGCTAGAGAAGAAAATGATGCTGATGCTGATGCAGATGCTGATGATGAGGACAGTGAAAATGCTTCGGAAGCTGGTGATGATGCCTCAGGCAGTGAATCTGATGGTGATGAATGCTCCAGGGAAGATGATGAAGATGTCGAACGTGATGAAGTTGATGGGAAGGCTGAGAGTGAAGGTGAAGCTGAGGGAACAAGTGATGCCCTGTTTACTGGTGGAGATGGGCCTTTGTCAGAACGTTTTCTGTCACTGAAGCCTCTTTCCAGGCATGTTCCATCAGCTTCACTTGACAAGGAAAGAAAAGATTCTCAAATTTTCTATGGGAATGATGATTTCTATGTGCTTTTCCGGCTTCATCAAGTATGTAACACATTAATGGGACATTCTTTTTTGATACTGTTCATAATTCATCGTCAATTAACTACTGTGTATTCAATTTGTCAGATCCTCTATGAAAGAATCTTATCAGCAAAGACAAATTCATTTGGTGCTGAAGTGAGATGGAAAACTGCTAAGGATTCTGGTTCTCCTGATCCCTATGCTAGGTGTTTTAATAGTTAGTTTTGTATTTTTACTGTTTCAC
Source organism: Erythroxylum gracilipes (assembly GCA_026413385.1). NCBI lineage: Eukaryota > Viridiplantae > Streptophyta > Magnoliopsida > Malpighiales > Erythroxylaceae > Erythroxylum > Erythroxylum gracilipes. The sequence continues at coordinate 10,607,447 of JANZLC010000008.1, read as the reverse complement.
TGCATCATGAACCTGTTTCGATGATCAACATTTGTTTTTTATGTAGATTTATGACTGCATTGTACAATTTGCTTGATGGATCTGCGGACAATGCAAAGTTTGAAGATGAATGCAGAGCTATAATTGGGAATCAGTCATATGTGTTATTCACTCTGGACAAGTTGATATACAAGTTGGTGAAACAGGTTGGGATACTAAACTTCATTTCCATGTATTCATGATTTGTTTTGTTTGTGGAAATATGTGAATTATGGCTTCTGTTGCAGCTTCAAACTGTTTCAACTGACGAAATGGACAATAAACTTCTTCAATTGCATGAGTATGAGAAATCCCGAAGGGCTGGGAAGTTCATTGATTCGATTTATTATGATAATGCACGATTCCTTCTTCATGATGAAAACATATACCGAATGGAATTTGTTAGCCACTTTACCTTTCTTTCTTCTGTTTACTCATATGGATTTTACCTTTAGTATTCGCATGATCAACTCTTGGTTATTTTTGGCTGCTGCTTCAGTCATCTTCTTCACCCCGTTTGTCCATCCAGATGATGGACAAAGTAATTGAGAAGCCTGAGGTGTTGCAAGTTTCCATGGACCCCATATTTGCAACATACTTGTACAGTGATTATCTGTCAGTCTTTCCTGGGAAAAAGGAGCCTCATGACATTATATTGTGCAGGTACTAACATCATACATCAGATATCCACTTTCAGGAATGTGAATGATTGTTGTTGATTAAGCATATTGTAACTCATAACCACATCTCCTTTAAAGAGTATGTTCTTCATTCAGATCCCTATTCCCTCAATGTTTTTATTGAAAAGAGTTATTTTGATTTTCATATTTGTGCTTGGGATATCGAGAAGGGAATAATTCATGGCTTTTGATGTTTTATTGACCAGTTATTCTATCAATTTTGTAAAAAAGATCAGGCTTTTGGTTTCTATACAGTACTCAAATGCGTTACTTAGAAAAGATTCTGAAATTTTATGTGACTAATATCTACTTTCAATTGATATGAGCAGAAACAAGCGCAAATATGCAGGGCTAGAAGAATCTTCTGCTTTGGGCATGGCCATCGAAGGTGTTAAAATGTTCAATGGTTTGGAGTGTAAGATTGCCTGCAATTCTTGCAAGGTATTTTTCTTGGTGTTAAAATGTTGTTGTAGACTTGTTCAAGTTTTTGATATCTTTTCATTATTTCTTGCATTTTTTAACACCTTGTTTTTGTTTCAAGTCCTTTCTTGTTAATTTCCTTTTTTTTTTCTTGTTGCTGAACGTTAATTTTTTTGGTGGCAGATATCTTATGTGCTAGATACAGAGGATTTCTTTTTCCGTCCAAGGAGGAAAAAGTACAATTCATCTCAAAGTTTCCATGATTGGGAAAGGGCAAGGGTACAGCGTTTCCATAGATTCTTATCAGCCTCATGACAAATTTGGCATGACCTATTTTCGGTTCAAGGTAAATGGGGTGTCGCATCATCAATATGGTATATAGCTTTCATAGTCTCTTGCTATCCATCCTCTTGAACATTTCAGGCGTATATAAGCACATTTCCTGCTTGTGTTTCGATGGAGGCAGTTTCGATGTACACTAATTGTCAAGTTGACAACCTTTAGAAAGTCACGTTGGCTGAATGATGTACAATACAATCCTGCAAGGGCCCATGAGCATCATTTTAACCATCATGGTGTACATAAGGCTGATGGATGATAATTTTGTAGAGATGTGTCTATCTCCTTGTTAATCATGTGTTTGTAAGTAGGAACATTGTATGGCCTGTTCATTTTCGTTATTTCCTGCGTTTAGTAGTTTTAAGGTTCCTTTCATGGGTCAGGGATTCCCAGCAGTTAGAGTTAGAATACACCTGCCTGTCCAAGTGTTAAAAGATTTCCGTTGAAAGAAAAAGATCTGTAAAGGTGAGAGGTGGAAGTTGTTCAGAACATAGGTTAATCTTAATCTATACATATTTTCTAATTTCAATCTAATTTATTTTATGTCACTGCACATTCTTTTTCGTAGCAGAACAAAGATCTATATTTTATTTCATTCTTTTGGTTGTATTCTCACAAAGTTATGTTCTTTTGTGTAGGGCTCATACAAGACTAGTATTACAAAAGAGCAAGTATTGGAAATTGTTAGTGAGATTAGAAAAGATAATGAGACTGTAGAAGCATTATTTTCTTATTTAGGTGGGCCAACTGATTATTTTTTATTAAATTCATCACTCTCTGATTCACAGACCCATTTTAGTGAGTGGCGTGAAGCTGTTTACGCCTCATTCCTCAAGTTCTGATTAACGATTATTTTGTTCTCTAAGCTTTCTTGTTCTATGCACACGAATCTAATGAACTTGCAAAATAAAAAAAAATCGAAAATTGTTTAGGGAAATATGGCGAAATATAATTGATTTCCAGTTTGTCTCAGTCTAAATGATAACGCAGTCATTTGACGACCAAATATTTCAACCTTCAATACGCGACATCAATTAAAAAAAATTGAAACTCCAGATTGAGAACAAACTTAGCCTTGCGCCCTGAGTTTGCTTGGATTCGTTAATCAAGCAAGTTGTAATAAACAATGGATGGATTTTGGTTTCTGGAATGTTTATTTGATACCGTCCCCTTTGGCCTTGTTTGGCAATTAGCTATTGGCTGATAATTGATTATATCAACTAATTTGACCAGCGGATTGTATTAATTGTTTGTCATTTGATGTTTAGTAAAATTAGCTCTTTAATATTAACTGTTTATGTGTAAAATGACTTATAAAGACATGACTTTAAAAAAATTATAAAGGTATAAATATTATATATCTTAGTATTTCGTTGAATATTTTTATAAGAATTTAGATTTTAGATATTAAATTCTACAAAAATTAGGTTTATAACTCTAATAAAAAAACATATAATAATAACAACAACAACAACATCAATAATAATAATAATAATCATAATGATTACGATGATACATCTAAACATAAAATATAACAATACAAATGAAGTTTAACAACAATATTCAAATAAAGCAATGAACATAGAGATAAAACAAAATGGTTACAAGTTAGAGAAAAAATAAAAATTGTAACAATTTAAAGTATTTTAGCAATTTTAAATACGAAAATTGTAATAAGTCTTGATGAATTTATTCTAAAATTAATTTAAAAATTCAATTGAAAAATCATGACGTCTTTAATTGACATCATTAATCATTACTTCATAGTTAGAAATCTATGTTTTCATACAGTATCAATTTACACAATTTTTATATTAAATTTATAACAACTCTTAGTATATTTAATCACAAATTAGATTAAAAATGGGTAATAATACTGTTTTTAATTGATGATCATATTTTAATAGAAGTTATTTTCCAAAAGTGTCATGTATCTTAAATAACAGGTTGCATATCAATCATTGCAAACTTTAATAGGATTGCTAAAACAAAGTGAAAACATGATTTACAATTATTGTTTTTTTTTTATTTCAACTAGTTGCCACCTATGGAATGACATTGTTCTTGAACTTAAAACTCATGGGAGGCACAGAGCTGTACAAACTAAGGGCAGAGAGAGATCAAAGAAAGAATTAAGATTTGGGCGGACCCTTCCATGCATGTGACCAGAAAAGAAAGCAAGGAATGGACACTTTGATACTGATAGTCCACCTCCAACATTTCTATGCGGTTCTCCTTGGAATGCTAATAGTGATTTCTGGCAAGGAAACATCCTTCCGAGCAACAAAAACACCTTATGACAAATCAGCATTACATAGAGCTTTTATTGCGTTTTTTGTTAGTTCCTCATGCATTGTCAATGTATATGGGCGCTGAGAAAGGTTAAAAATAGAAGAGATGAAATAAACTTGAATGGAATTCAAGAGGCTAAATTTCTTGATTATCAAAAATACAGTTAAACATGAAAGAAACTATAGATGATAATACGTAAATCTCTCTACTTGGATGTGTGAATATCCATGTGTTTTTTATACCTAAAGACAATTCTAGATCAAAATCATAAAAGTAGTTTGAAGGGAATCAGCAACAAACCCACTCAAATCAAAATTGTGAGCTAAGCAGCTAAGGTAGTGGGAATCTATAGTCAAGGTTTGTGGTCACAGATATTTTAAGTATTTCCTTAGAACAGTTTTGATCTCTTATGTAAAATTAGGCCTCAAAGATGATCATCATAACCTAAGACATGCATTGGAGCATACGTAGATAATGGATGGGGCTCCTGTATAGACGATCACACATAAAAGGTAATTGTGTGTGCTTGTTTCTGCATAAAGTATTCAAGACCAACAACATTATATGCACATCTAACATTCTTTCTTCTGAATCTAAAAAGTTGTAAATTAAAAAATTAAACTGGGTTTATCCAAACAACCTGACATGAAAAAAGGTTAACCTATCCAAAAAGAAAAAAAAAAGTTAACACACCCAAGCTTGGTCAAGAAACAAGAAAATGGTCTCTCCCATGTGTTCGGTTCCAGAAAGGATATTTTCCAGCAATCATGTTATCATAGTCTTTTATGAAGATTGATAGTGGTCTCAAATAAAGTTCATCAATAAGTACGATGAAGGAAAGAAATGCTATCAATTTACCTCTTGAAAACGGAAACATTCCAAAATATAGGGGCATACAGATAAGGATCATGAGTAACAATAGTGGCATGCTTAATCTCCTTGTTAGCATATGCCAAAGCAGTATTAGGTGACAAGGACATAATGTTTCTCTGAATTTAGTATCATGAAGAAACATGTTCACTGCTAAAAACTATCTGTACAATGTTCATTTACAAGAAACTAAGAAGTATGCATAAATTTTCAACAATTCTACCTGAATATGAGGACTGAGAGGAGGAAATAACTTGTTCCACTCATCATTTCCAATGCTCTGTTTCCTTCTCCTTTTAGATACAGAATTTCCTTGTTCAAAGATGGAAACATATTTTTTCCCGAGATGGAAGTGTAGAATTAAGAGGAATGCCAGGTGTAGTTGAAACCTGCCTAAACTCTTCAACTTTTTTCTCGGTAGAACTCTTCTCTAAATGCATGCTACCATTCAGGAAATTAAGTGGAATGCCAGGAGTAGTTGAAACCTGACTAAACTCTTCAACTTTTGCCTCTATAAAACTCTGCTCTAAATGCATGCTACCATTCAGGTTTACTCAAAACGCCAATAATTGAAACAACGTGAATAAGCTAAGATCGGTGAGTAGTTCAAAACGAACGTTGAAAGTTAATCTTCCCATAATTATATGACAGAACTAGACGAAAACAAGTGGTCAAATAACGACTTAGATGGGAAAGAACATTATTAGGAAATAATCGTGTTTTGTTATTTGTAGTTATCTTTTCCATAGATAGATTTATTCTATTTCTCTTGTAAATCTTTGTAATTGGTAACTTATTCTCCTACAATCAAGGAGAAGATAGGTCTGTGTAATTTGTATATATTCCGGCAGTGCTGCAATGGAAAAGTCATTCCAACCATGTTTTCTTCTTCTTTATTTCTTGTTATGGTATCAGAGCACCGATTATGATGTTCTTGAATTTTCAAAGCCTTTAAAATAATATTGTCTTCGTCATCATGTCCGACGACCAAATCAAAGCTTCCAAGCCAAGTTTGGATCCGACACACCCTTACTATGTACACCACTCTGATCAGCCTGGGCACATGATTGTTCCCTTTAAACTAAATGGGACGAATTACCAATCATGGAGTAAGGCAGTTATTCATGCTCTTGTCGCCAAGAACAAGATTGGCTTTGTTAATGGCGATATCCAAGCACCATCTGCTGAGACACATCTGGCCGAATTTTCCATGTGGAATCAGTGTAATAGCATGATCTTATGATGGCTTATGCACTCAGTGAAGTCCGACATCGCAGAGGGAATTGTCCACGCCAAAACTGCAGAACAGATTTGGAATGATTTGTGCGACCAGTTTTCACAGAAGAATGCACCCGCAATTTATCAAATTCAGAAGTCCATTGCAACAATCTCATAAGGTAATATGTCTGTTGCTACATATTATACTAAAATTAAAGCCTTGTGGGATGAATTGGAAGCACACAGGACACCAGTTATTTGCAATCAACAGAAACAGCACCAAGACCAACGCGAGGAGGACAAATTGATGCAGTTCTTGATGGGTCTCAACGACTCCAACAAAGCAGTCAGATCAAATATTTTGATGATGAATCCACTCCCGAATGTGCGTCAGGCGTATTCCCTAGTCATCCAAGAAGAGACAAAGCACCGTATGTTGTCGGACACAACCACCGAGAATTTCACTATTGCGGCAGCTGCACAGGTGAAGCCGCCCTACTCCAAAAATTCCAAGGAAAAATCTTGCGATCACTGCAACAGATCAGGGCACACAATTGATGAATGTCGCACCTCGAATTTCACTGCAAATTTTGCGACAAGAGAGGCCATACAGAGGACCGCTACAGAATTAAAAATGGAACCAGTACTCAATCCCGTGGGTCACGTAACGTCCGTGGGGGACAATCTGCAGCCAACATGGCAGATGTTTCTGATGAATCCGACGGACGCCCCATTAATGTAGTCCAGAATTTCACTCCTGATCAGCTTCAACAATTTGCTCAAGCTATCTCTGCATTAAATCAAAGTCATCCCTCTGGTAATAATGATGCTTATGTAAACGCGACAGGTTTGTTTTCAGCCTCCAAAATTTCCATTAATTCTACTTCATCCAATATATGGATCCTTGACAGTGGCGCAACGGATCATATTGTTTCTGATATTTCCCTTTTCACAAAAATAAAGCCTCCAACAATTCACACTGTTAATTTACCAAACGGCCAAGCCGCACCAATCACACACACTGGAACCGTTGTTTTCAATTATGAGCTTCACCTTGATGATGTATTGTGTGTTCCGTCGTTTCATTTAAACTTATTATCAGCCAGTAAGTTGACCAATTCTCACAATTGCTGCGTTATATTCTTCCCTAACCATTGTGTTTTGCAGGACTTGACTACGGGGAAGACGATTGGCTCGGGTAAGCGACATGGCGGATTGTACTACATGTCTCCGCCAACAGGGCAAGCAAATTCCTTTCAAGTATCACAATCTTCAGATTTATGGCATATGTGACTAGGTCACCCATCACCTTCCCGTTTTAAGTTACTTTCTCCTTTATTACATATGAATAATGCTGATTTACACAAGAATTGTAGTGTTTGTCCACTGGCAAAACAAACGCGTTTACCATTTCCTAAAAGTTCAATATCTACGCATTTTCCTTTTGATCTTTTACGTTGTGATGTTTGGGGACCTCATAAGATCCTGACACATTCAGGGGAACGGTTTTTTCTCACCATAGTTGATGATTTCACAAGATGCACATGGGTCTTCCTTATGACAAATAAATCAGAAACTCACACTCTCATGATCAAATTCATGTCATTTGTCCAAAATCAGTTTAATACTTCAGTCAAAACCATTCGCATAGATAATGGGACTGAATTTTTACCACTGCAATCTTTTCTCAATACACATGGCATAGAACTTCAACGTACCTATGTTTACACTCCACAACAGAATGGAGTCGTTGAGCGCAAACATCGCCATATACTTAATGTGGCGCGTTCTTTACTCTTTCAATCCAATGTCCCTCTTCATTTTTGTGTCCTTACCGCCGTTTATCTAATCAATCGGCTTCCTTCACCTATATTAGCCAATAAATCTCCATTCCAAATTCTCTATAACCGACCTCCCTCACTTGATCACCTCAAGGTTTTCGGGTGTCAATGTTATGCTACCATAGTCCATCACAAATTCAAGTTTGATCTCCGCGCATCACTATGCGTCTTCCTAGGATACCCACACGGCCAGACGGGCTATAAGCTCTACCATCTTCAAACCAAAAAATTCATCATTAGCCGCGATGTTGTCTTTTACGAAAACATCTTCCCATTCGCATCTAACACTTCGCAACCAATCTCGTCCACTCCCAGTCCTTTACTCACACTGGACTTTCCTACATTTCCTTCGCCACCAGCTTCTCCTGCCGAACCACCTTCACCCGCACTTCCCACGACTTCGGGACCTACACCGACGTCGCCAACTCTTCCTTCAGCTTCACCCCATATGACCGAACCTGAGAGTTTATCTCCTTCTCATACACCAGCAACTTTGTCTCCATCTTCCGCTCCATCACCACCTCCAGCTGATCCACCACTCCATCGCTCTACTCGAGAACGACATCAACCAGTTTGGCATGTAGACTACGACATGTCCGCTCAAGCCAATCAATCAACCCCCGCGTCAGGTTCTCGTCACAGCACAAGGTATCCTCTCTCCCATTATGTTTCACTTGCCCCTTTTTCTCCTAAGCATCGTGCCTTTTTAGCTCTTATTACAGCGCAGTATGAGCCGACCTCTTATGATCAGGCAGTCTCAAATTCTCATTGGCGAGACGCCATGGCAGCTGAGTTACGAGCATTGGAGTACAACAATACTTGGTCCATGGTTCCCCTTCCGCCCGGTCATAAGCCCATTGGGTGTCGATGGGTGTATAAAATCAAGTATCATTCTGACGGGTCAATCAAGCGTTACAAAGCTCGCTTAGTTGCCAAAGGGTACACGCAGGTTGAAGGCATTGACTATCGGGAGACTTTTTCACCCACAGCCAAGCTCACTACACTCCGCTGCCTTTTAACTGTTGCTTCTGCCAGAAATTGGTTTGCTTACCAACTTGATGTGCAAAATGCGTTCCTTCACGGTGACTTACATGAAGTTGTCTACATGTCACCACCTCCTAGTCTTCGCCGACAGGGGGAGAACATGGTATGTCGGCTCAATAAATCTCTTTATGGCCTTAAGCAAGCATCCCACAACTGGTTTTCCACATTTTCCGCTGCCATTCAACAAGCTGGTTATACTCAATCAAAAGCAGACTACTCACTCTTCACTAAATCCCAAGGTAGCTCGTTTACTGCTGTCCTTATTTATGTTGATGATATACTCCTGATTGGTAATGATCAGCATGAAATCAAACGACTCAAGAAATGCTTGCTTCAAAAATTTCTCATCAAGGACTTGGGTGACTTAAAGTATTTCCTTGGGATCGAATTT
>JANZLC010000008.1:10570385-10583525 GCA_026413385.1 Erythroxylum gracilipes | reverse complement strand
ATTACTATTGTGCACAATTATGAATTCAATTATGCACATTCATGTATACTGAACATGTATGATGCATGTTTCTTATCTTTAATCTTATCACATTATCGATCATGTGAAATCATACTTTACTTAATTGTTCTCATCAGGAATGTAAGGTAATTAGGTAATACTTCCTTCTAGAAAGTTTTCCCTCTTTGTCTTAGGTTTTCGATGATACCAAGTTCATCCAATTTGGTTTAGTATTCAATGAGTTATGCTCAAACTACCATAGACTGTGTACATTTGACATTTTGATTAATGCATGATCATGCCTACAAGTTGTACACCTCATAACTCTCAATTCCAATATTTAAAAATTACAAACTTTATACCAATTTACAGCTAAGATAATAAGCTTCAACTTTGTTGAACCTCGGTCTAATTTGTCCTAAATCAATACAGTTTATTAAAAATTTACAGGATATGATTTTTATCCCTAGTAGTGCTACAGCCTAAGCCAAGACTCAATTTCATGCCAAATTTTGAAAATCTTAGAGACAAAATTAAAATTCAACTTCTTCAAGAAAGTTGTAGAAATATTCTTTAGTTTAATCTGAATTAAGAACCAACTCATTTGAAGACCCACAGTGCAAGTTATAATCGAAATACCAAAGCAAGTTCAGTGAAAACACTTCATTTCTTCCAACTTTTCCACAAAATAGACTTTCGGGTTAATGTTACATGGTCATTTTGACAATGAAAATGAAAGATTTAGGCCAAAAATTCTTCTACACATTTTTTTCTTTATGTCTTAAGTTTCTATTGACAACAATTTTATGCAAAGCATTTTGAAAATTATCCTCAAATGACTATAGATTATTCACAAACAGTGATAGATTCCAGATACTCAACTTCAATCCAACTTTTGACACAATTAGTGATAGAAATCAAATTTGACACCTTCATGAAAGTTGTAGATATAATTTTCTAGTTTAATAAGAATTTAAATTCATCCAATTTGAATACCTATAGAGAAAGATATGGCTAAAATACCGAAACCTATCCAGTAGAACTACTCATTCGAACCAGTTTCTAGCATTAATCATACCATCACAAGACCTATTTATTAATGAATTAACTTACAAAGATGATTATCCAAGCTTCAGCAAAGGTCCAAAAGTTGAGAGAGGGAGTAGGAGAATGAAATTTTGTTTGAAAGAGGCCAAAGTGAGGGAGTAGGCTGCTGAAATAAGTTGGAGTGCTTCAGCTATTACTTTGTTAGGTGTCCTTAATTTATCAAGCCACATGTCTTAAGGCATGTAATGTCATTTGCCTAATTAAAGTGATGCCACTAGTCACCTATAAAACCAGTCCACATATCAATCATCCAATGGTGTCAAATGTCATTTAAAGTATAGGTGTAGTCATACTAATTTTCGTGTACCAACTTCACTTAGCACCTGATACTTTTCCTTGTCCAAATATACATTTAATTACCTTAATCCTCTAAGGGTATTGATTAATTCCAATTTACTCACTATAAGTTACTTGATCAAAAATTCAAGTCATAAGTCTTTCATATTCTAATCATAGAAAAATTCTAACTCCCATCACACATGTACTTTCATAAACATGTATTATTTCAAATAGGGTATATTTTGGGGCCTTACACAGGATGCTTTATTATGGTAAATGAGTGGACTAATCAAAGACAAAAAACCTTGATTAATTTCTTAGTTTATTGTAATATTGGAACTACTTTTATCAAGTTCGTTGATGCTTCTGATATGGTAAAAAGTGCTAACACTTTATTTGAATTATTTTCTAAAATTGTTGAGTGAGTTGGACTAAAGAATGTTGTGCATTTTGTTACAGATAATGCAACTAATTATGTATCAGTTAGGTACTTATTGCAATCAAAGTATGGATATATTTATTAGTCTCCATGTGCTGCCTATTGTATAAATATTATTTCGAAAGATATTGGTGGTATGGACCATATTTCTAGTCTTGCGTCACACGAATCTAAGATCACAATTTTTGTGTATAATCATTTCACATTTTTCTCATGGTTATGAAGCAAGAAATTTGGGTTGAGATGGTGTCTTTCTCCTACCAGGTTTGCAACTACGTTTATTACTTTGAAAAGTATTTATGGACATAAGCAACTACTTTAAAATTTATGACAAATAAACATTTTTCAAATCATAAGTTATCAAGAGTGAAAAAGGGAAAGAAGTTTGTGCTATTATTTTAGATAATAAATTTTGGCATGCTTGCTTGATCATTGTGAACATTGTGGCTCTGCTTATAAGGTCGTTGAGGATTGTTGACTTAGATGAGAAGCCATCTTTGGGGTATATATATGATGGTATGTATAGAGCTCACAAAACAATTATAAATCTTTTTAAAGGAAAGGAGAAATTGTACAAGCCTTATATAGATATTATTAACCGACGATGGGATAAGTATCTTACTCAAAGGATCCACTTAGCAACTTATTTTCTCACTCCTTATTGCTTATATAGTTGAGATGCATGTACAAATAATATTTTGGGCGATCTATTTGATGTGATTGAACAAAAAGGTATTTTCTTTATTAAAGAGCAATCACACGCGATAAATGAAATTAAATTGTATAGTGAAGGTTTAAAGAGTTTTGCTAGATCATCAGCAAAGAGAGAACTTATAACGAAAAAAATGCAGTTTGGTAAGTTTTTATACTTTTAATTCATTATTTACTTATTAATAATATATAATTTATTTTTTCATAATTACTAATTTAAAATAAAGATGAATGATGGAGATTATTCGGTAATAGTGCTCTAATATTGAGAAAACTCAATATTAGATTACTCAGTTAAATAGCTTCTGTATTAGGTTGTGAACGTGTTTTTTAACGTATTCATACAAAGAAAAGAAATCGTTTGGAACATCAAAGATTTAATAACCTTGTTTACGTTACTTATAATCTGAGAATGAAGAACAGATACAGGTATTTTATAGTTGTGTTTTGATTTCATTAATTTTATTTTTATTATTGACTTTATAATTTCTCTATTATGTATTCAGAGCGCTTAGTGAAAAGAGAATGTATGATCCAGTTGATATTGATTGTATTGAACATACTGCTTTTTGATCAAAGAAGAAGAACCATCCCCTAATCTTGATTATAATGAACTTGAAAAGATGATTTATGAAGAAAATGCATTTGTCACAATGAATTAAACATCAATAGATAGTCAGTTCATATCTTATTTTGATCATATTTAAGTTAAAAGCATAATATATTACAAATTTACAATTGAGAATAATTTCATACATTAATAATTTGTAATTTATTTGAATGTAGCAGAAGAAGTTGATGCAAATTCTTTGGATAAAAACGTAGTTTACGAGTCTCTAGATAGCATTAAATAATTTGGAGCTTTTGACAATGATGACACACAACCTCCTTCAGAAATACAATTTTGATTTGTATAGTTATTTAAGTTTTATATTAGGCTCATATTTATTTATTATTAGTTAATTATATAATAGTAGACATTGGTTTTTTTTCAATAAAATATTTAATTTTTACTTACTTTTAAAAAATTTACTTCTTATTTATTATATACCAATTTTATAGCGGTTTAATACCGGTTGAACCTTTAAACCTTAAACCTTTCATTTAATCGGTTCACTGTCCAATCCAATTTTTAAAACATTGGTTTAAATACTTAATTTACAACTATTTTTTAAATAATATTTATTCCCATTTTAAATGATAACTAGAACCAAGACAGTGAACATTGTTGGCCTTTGTCCTTGTTCTTATTAAATGGTTTTCCATAATTTTGGAGATTTGTTTGTTTCTAGTAAATGTAGCAAATAATTTCCTTTAGAATTTATTTAGTTTTTTAAATTAGTAGCTCCCAGTCAAAATGTTAAATGCAAAGACTCTACAAAGCAGAAAATTATGTTCAGTTTCACTCCATCATTTATGCTACTTATTCTGCTTCTCTTTTATTTCAATTAATTCCTACGCCTACCTAACTTGTGAACCTGATTTGTGAAGAACTTGTCATGATTCATCAACTGTAATTACCCATGAAGAGCATGTATGCATGCAAAAATTTTGTGAAATCCCATATGCTTGACACTTCAAATTTTTGGAAAAAATTAGAATGAGTAAGGCTAAACGTGTGAGAACTCTATCTCCAAATCACTTCAGACTTTCCCGAGTTCAATTTCGAAAAATAGATACAGAGGTCAATTATATGTCTAAGATACTATATGCTAAAGTTATTGGATGTTTAAAGTTTGCAATAGTTTGTATGAGGCTAGATTTGGCTCCTGTTATTATTGAGGTTATTAAGTCCATATTGTAATTTGGAAGACCACATTGAGAAACAACCAAATGGATATTTCTACACTTGAGGTATTATAAACCATAGAATTGTGTTTATCAGTTGACAAGGTGATCCTTTAATTTGGAATATGTGGATGAAAACTATTTAGGAGATTTAGATAATAAGAGGTATACTACAGGGTATGTTTTTACTCTTTTAGGAGGGACTATTTGTTGAATTTAACGATACAGGCTACAGTTTAATTGTCTATAACAAAAATAGAATATATAACACTGTATAGGGCTACTAAAGAGTTGTTATGACTTATAAGTTAGTAAAGGTGGTGTGTGTTGATCAAGGTGGAGTTTGAATATAATGTGATAGTCAAAGTGTCATTTACCTAACAAAGAATAAATTGTATCATCCATGAAATAAGAAAATATATTATATGAAGTTTCACAAAATCAGGGTCTTGAATACATCTAAATATATCTTGCTGCAAAAGGTTCATATCTTAGAGAAAGTATTTGATATGTTGACAAAGATAATTACAGAAAAGAAGTTCAAGCATTGCTTAAACTTAATAAATATCTCAAGGTGTTAGAAATGAATATGACCTAACTTATAAAGAGCATATAAGTCAAGGTGGAGATACACCGTGTTAGAAATGAATATGACCTAACTTATAAAGAGCATATAAGTCAAGGTGGAGATTGTTGTGTATGACTGCTATAAAGGGGCATGCAATTTAGGAATTTCATGATAGAAATAGATATTTCTTGAAAGCCTTTAGGTAGACACACTTTGGGAAGTGGACATGGCCTAATGCATGGCCTTTCTACAAATCAAATATGAAGGCATAAGCGTATTAGTATGGTAAACATATTTCTGTAAGAGATGTGATTTAGAACACGGTTATGTCATAAACCATGCGAGACAAATGCACGAGCACATTAGTGTAAGGGAAGTGTTTCCATAGAAGACCTGGTTATATCACAAATCGTGCCAAAAAGTGAGATATATGGTCAAACTCTAATTTAGATGAGTTTAGGAAAAGAGTTATTTAAATAAATTTTGTATTCCAAACCTAATTATTGAATCTATTATCATATTGTTCAATAACAAAATAGCCGAATTTAGCTTATGAAGAATTAAGCACACTTTGCTCGAACCTTGTTAAAAATTTCTTGTATTCTTGTGTTTCTTTTTTATTATTTTCAATTATTTCTTTATATTTTCTCAATAGTATATATTAGTCAACTGGATTCCTTGATCCTAGCAAGCCACCTACTGGATCCCTTGATTGTAGCACATGTATCATTCACTTCCTTACAGGGTTGTGAATTAGAGGTAGCATAGATTAATTATAGGAGTGATTGGTTCTTACACGTTGTATATATATATCGTGTAAACTATCAGTATAGTAACAAGCTTGATTCTTCATTTCACTGTTCTTTTGTTATGGTATCAGAGTAGGAATCAGTTATGTCCTCAAAAATCCAATCCTTTAAAATCTCTTCCCTATCACCTTCTTCGCTTATACCAACCAGTCCTTCCACTTTGCCACATGCACAATTTAGCTTTGCCATTAAACTGAAGCCTACCAATTATCTGATATGGAAAACCCAATTTTATCCAATCTTGAAAGGCTATGATCTCATGTCCCATATCAACGGAACAGCTGCCCCAACGGCAACAATCATTGATCAGGAAACTAAAACCATTATCCCCAATCCTGAGTATCAGAATTGGGTTTATCAAGATCAACTACTAATTGGCTGGATACTTTCCTCCCTTACGAAGGACATCTTTCCTTACGTAGTCGGTCAGGAATCAGCCCATGAAGTTTGGGAAGCTCTCAAAGAAGCTTTTGGTGCTCAATCTAGTGCTAGTCAAGTCCAACATCACATGGAATTACAGAACTTGTCTTCTAAAGACAAACTAATGTCACAATTTCTCAAAGAGGCCAAGAATATCAAAGATCAACTTGCTCAAGCAGGAATGCCAATCGGAAATGTTGAATTTAATGTAAACATTTTTAGATTGCTACTATCAGATTATCACCTTATCCTTGCTGGAATTTCATTGAGAAAACATGAAGTGAGTTTTTCTGAATTATCTGGAATGCTTATTTCACATGAGATTTTGTTGTAGAGTTTAAGAAAACCAGCCTTTATAGTTGCTAATATGGCACGCCATGAATCGTCCCAGTCGAAAAACAACAATTACGGTAAAACAATAACTATAGGCACAACAACAACAAGGGAAGCTTCAACAATGGCAAATCTAACAAGAGATGGTTCGCTACCCCTTGTCAAATTTGCAACTTGAATAATCATCAAGCAAATACCTGTCGAAAACGATTTGATAGAAACTATGAGCCACCAACTACCAATGTTGCCGTTTGTAGTTCATCTAGTAAAAGTACTGATTGGTATCCAAATTCAGCAGCCAGTCATCACATGACACCAGACTTGGCCAATTTGGGAATCTCGGAAGAGTATAAGGGATCAGATAATGTGATCATTGGCAATGGCTCAGGTATCTCTATCAAACACGTTGGGCAGTCTGTTCTCTTAACATAACATAAGCCTTTAGTTTTGAATGAAATTCTTCATGTGCCTTCAATTCAAAAACAACTAATGTCTGTCAATAAAATAGCTAAAGATAATAAGTGCTATTTTAAGTTTTATGACTCACAATTTGTTGTGAAAGATCAGATTACAAAAAGGCTTCTCCTAAAAGGACCTGCTGAGGATGGTGTGTACAAGGTCTCATGGGCACAGCTACAAAATCTACAAAAGAGACCCCAAGTTTTTATGGCTGAAAAGCTTAGCTTGAAGGACTGGCATGATCGACTCAGACACGCTCTATTTGGGGTTGTTTCGAAGATTGTCAACACTTTTAATTTACCTTGTTTAATAAAAAACACTCCAGTACAAACTTGTGAATCCTGCTGCCTTGGTAAACTCAGTAGATCTCACTTATCATTAACTGGAACCGTTACACTCAATAAATTTGAATTGGTCCATGGGATGTATGGGGTCCTGCCCCAATGAATTCCATTTTTGGTGAAAGATACTTTTTGATTTTGGTTGATAACTTTTCTAGATTTACTTAGCTTTATCCAATTAAGCTTAAAAGTGATGTGCATTCCATAATCTGTCAGTTTGTGGCAATGGTTGAAAGGCAATTCCATACAAAAATCAAGAATTTTCAATCTGATTGGGGAGGTGAATTTCTGAATGTTAATACATTTCTTAAAAACTCAGGGATCGTCCATAGAGTTATATGTGCTTACACACATGAGCAAAATGGGACTGTGGAAAGGAAAATTCGGCATATTGTTGATACAAGGTTATCTATATTGGCTCATTCCAAGGTTCCGTTGAAGTTCTAGAATTATGCTTTCGCTGTTGCGGTTCATATTGTGAATCGGCTGCCATCTCCTATTTTTAACAATGTTTCTCCTTATGAGAAGCTATTTGCTCAACCTCCAGATTATAACGCTCTCAAGGTATTTGGGTGCACCGCTTACCCACTCCTTAGATCATATGATGCCAATAAATTTTCTTTTCGCAGTATACCTTGTGTTTATCTTGGAACTGCCACTGATCATGCAGGTATTATTTGTTTTGATCCTCAACTTCACCAAATTTATATCTGCAGGCATTATAAAATCGATGAAAAAAGATTTTTATACTATGAAGCATCTCTTTCGCGAGATTCTGTATTGGGACTTCCACCTGCCAAGGATACTGATGTCTCACTATGGCTCACGCTGCATCTATCTCCTTCAGTCATGTCCTCGCCAGTTTCTGTCTCATGTCTTCCTCTTGCTTCACCACCACCAATCATAGCGATGACATCTTCCTCACAAACTCCAGTCCAGCTAGTCCCTTCGTCGGCTCCAGTTACTTGTTCAGACTCAAGTAATGTTGAATCTCTTTTAAGCCTTGAGCCTCAGGAAGATTCTCAATCACCAAATCTGAACTTACATACCAGCAAACAACATCAACATCCCATGATTCTTCGTTATCATCCAAAGAAAAAGATCCTATACTCAGTAAACATGTCTCATGCATCTAATGTGTCCACTGATTTGGAACCCACTTGCTATACGCAAGCTTCGAAGCATAGAGTGTGGAGAGAGGTCATGACCAATGAAGTCGCAACTCTTATCAAACATCACACGTGGGATCTTATGCCTAAACCCATTGGCGTTAACATAGTAGGTAACAAGTGGGTTTACAAGGTTAAACATCATGCTGATGGTAGTATTGAAAGATTCAAGGCTCATTTAGTCGCTAAGGGTTATACTCAACAGGAGGAGGTCGACTACTCAGCCACGTTCTCTCCTTTGATAAAATCTACCACTATCAGGCTACTTCTTTCCTTGGCAGTATCAAATCATTGGCATATGCGACAACTTGACATTTCCAATGCCTTCTTAAATGGCTATTTAGAGGAAGAAGTTTATATGGCTCAACCTCAGGGATTTAT
Organism: Erythroxylum gracilipes; assembly: GCA_026413385.1. Lineage (NCBI taxonomy): Eukaryota > Viridiplantae > Streptophyta > Magnoliopsida > Malpighiales > Erythroxylaceae > Erythroxylum > Erythroxylum gracilipes. The sequence continues at coordinate 10,574,721 of JANZLC010000008.1, read as the reverse complement.
TGATCCTAGATGCCCTGATCATGTGTGTCGCCTAAGAAGATCATTGTATGGTCTCAAGCAAGCCCCAAGAGCTTGGTACAACAGATTGAGTTCTTTCTTACTCCGTCTTGGTTTTCAGTCTTCACACACAGATGCTTCCTTGTTTATTATGAAGGAAAACTCTCAAGTCCTTTATCTTTTACTCTATGTCGATGACATTGTTTTAACAGGAAGCAATCAATCTCTCATTCATCACATTGTCAGACGCTTATCTAACGAATTTGACCTTCGTGACTTGGGGTCCCTCAAATATTTCTTGGGCGTTGAAGTCAGTCCTCGAGGTAATGGTTTGTTGTTGAGTCAAACCAAGTACCTTACTGATCTTTTGAAGTTTACGCACATGGATGGGGCGAAGGCAGTCAAAACACCAATCACTCCTACTCATCAGCTTGATCATTCTATCGGTGATTCTCTACCAGATCCTTATATTTACAGACGATGTATAGGGGCTTTACAATATGCCTGTCTCACCAGGCCTGACTTAGCCTATGCTGTCAATAAACTTAGTCAATATATGTCCACCCCTACGGATGTCCATTGGCAAGCCTGTAAGAGAGTTCTCTGGTACGTTAAAGAGACCATCAGCCAAGGTCTTTTGCTTGTTCCTAGTTCAACTACACATCTTCAAGTGTACGCTGATGCAGACTGGGCTGGTGATACAACAGACCGACGTTCCACCGGTGGTTATGCAGTTTACTTGGGCCACAACTTAATCTCCTGGAGCTCCAAAAAGCAGAAGACAGTGGCTCGATCCTCTACAGAGGCAGAGTATAGATCTGTTGCAAATGCTGCAGCTGAAGTCATTTGGTTGCAATCCTTACTTAGGGAGATTGGTCACACAGTAGATCAGCCAGTTGTCATTTGGTGTGATAATCTTGGGGCTACGTTTTTATCTCAAAATCCTGTCTTCAAGGCCCGGACAAAACACATTGAATGTGATTATCATTTTGTTCGTGAACAATGCAGTCAAGGCAAGCTTACCGTGCAACATATCTCTACCAATGATCAAATTGCAGATATTTTCACCAAAGCCTTACCCACAGACCGATTTTCCTCCTTAAAGGCCAAGCTACGAGTTCTCAAATTGATCCCTCTTGCTTGCGGGGGGGTATTAGTCAACTAAATCCCTTGATTCTAGCAAGCCACCTACGAGATCCCTTGATTGCAGCACATGTATCATTCACTTCCTTACAGGGCTGTGTATTAGAGGTAGTATAGATTAATTATAGGAGTGATTGGTTCTTACACGTTGTGTATATATATCGTGTAAACTATCAGTATAGATAAGTTTGATTCTTCATTTCACTGTTCTTTTGTTATGGTATCAGAGCAGGAATCAGTTATGTCCTCAAAAACCCAATCCTCTGAAATCTCTTCCCTGTCACCTTCTTCGCTTGTACCACCCAGTCCTTCCACTTTGCCACACGCACAATTTAGCTTTGCCATTAAACTAAAGCCTACCAATTATCTGATATGGAAAACCCAATTTAATCCAATCTTGAAAGGCTATGATCTCATGTCCCATATCAACGGCACATCTGCCCCAACGGCAACAATCATTGATCAAGAAACTAAAACCATTATTCCCAATCCTGAGTATCAGAATTGGGTTTATCAAGATCAACTATTAGTCGGCTGGATACTTTCCTCCCTTATAGAGGAGGTCTTTCCTTACGTAGTCGGTCAAGAATCAGCCCATGAAGTTTGGGAAGCTCTCAAAGAAGCTTTTGGCGCTCAATCTAGCGCTAGGCAAGTCCAACTTCACATGGAATTACAGAACTTGTCTTCTGAAGACAAACCAATGTCACAATTTCTCAAAGAGGCTAAGAATATCAAAGATCAACTTGCTCAAGCAGGAATGCCAATCGGAAATGCTGAATTCAATGCAAATATTTTCAGATTACTACCATCAGATTATCACCCTATCCTTGCTGGAATTTCATCGAGAAAACATGAAGTGAGTTTTTCTGAATTATCTGGAATGCTTATTTCACATGAGATTTTATTGCAGAGTTCAAGAAAACCAGTCTCTATGGTTGATAATATGGCGCGCCATGAATCGTCCCAGTCAAAAAACAACAATTATGGTAAGAACAACAACTATAGGCACAACAACAACAGGGGAAGCTTCAACAATGGCAAATCTAACAAGCGATGGTTCGCTACCCCTTGTCAAATTTGCAACTTGAATAATCATCAAGCTAATACTTGCCGAAAACGATTTGACAGAAACTATGAGCCTCCAACTGCCAATGTTGCCGTTTGTAGTTCATCTAGTAAAAGCACTGATTGGTATCCAGATTCAGCAGCCAGTCATCACATGACACCAGACTTGGCCAGTTTGGGAATCTCAGAAGAGTATAAGGGATCAGATAGTGTGATTATTGGCAATGGCTCAGGTATCTCTATCAAACACGTGGGGCAGTCTGCTCTCTTAACATAACATAAGCCATTAGTTTTGAATGAAATTCTTCATGTGCCTTCAATTCAAAAACAACTAATGTCGGTCAATAAAATAGCTAAAGATAATAAGTGCTATTTTAAGTTTTATGACTCACACTTTGTTGTGAAAGATCAGATTATAAAGAGGCTTCTCCTAAAGGGACCTGCTGAGGATGGTGTGTACAAGGTCTCAGGGGCACAATTACAAAATCTACAAAAGAGACCTCAAGTTTTTATGGCTGAAAAACTTAGCTTGAAGGATTGGCACGACCGACTCGGACACGCTCAATTTGGGGTTGTTTCGAAGATTGTCAACACTTTTAATTTACCTTGTTCAATAAAAAACACTCCAGTACAAACTTGTGAATCCTGCTGCCTTGGTAAACTCAGCAGATCTCACTTGCCGTTAACTGGAACCGTTACACTCAATAAATTTGAATTGGTCCATGGGGATGTATGGGGTCCTGCCCCAATGAATTCTACTACTGGTGAAAGATATTTTTTGATTTTGGTTGATGACTTTTCTAGATTTACTTGGCTTTATCCAATTAAGCTCAAAAGTGATGTGTATTCCATAATCTGTCAATTTGTGGCAATGGTTGAAACGCAATTCCATACAAAAATCAAGAATTTTCAATCTGATTGGGGAGGTGAATTTCGGAATGTTAATACATTTCTTAAAAACTCAGGGATCGTCCATAGAGTTTTATGTGCTCACACACACGAGCAAAATGGAACTGTGGAAAGGAAAATTCGGCATATTGTTGATACGGGGTTATCTATGTTGGCTCATTCTAAAGTTCCATTGAAGTTCTGGAATTACGCTTTCACTGTTGCGGTTCATATTGTGAATCGGCTGCCATCTCCTGTTATTAACAATGTTTCTCCTTATGAGAAGCTATTTGCTTAATCTCCAGATTATAACGCTCTCAAGGTGTTTGGGTGCACTGCTTACCCACTCCTCAGATCATATAATGCCAACAAATTTTCTTTTCGCAGTACACCTTGTGTTTATCTTGGAGCTGCCACCGATCATGCAGGTATTATTTGTTTTGATCCTCAACTTCACCGAACATATATCTGCAGGCATTATAAAATCGATGAAAAAAGATTTTTGTACTATGAAGCATCTCTTTCACGAGAGTCCGTAATGGGACTTCCACCAGCCAAAGATACTGATGTCTCACCATGGCTCACGCTACATCTATCTCCTTCAGTCACGTCCTCCCCAGTTTCTATCTCATCTCCTCCTCTGGCTTCACCACCACCAATCACAGCAACGACATCTCCCTCACACACTCCAGTCCAGCCAGTCCCTTCGTCAGCTCCAGTTACTTGTTCAGACTCAAGTAACACTGAATCTCTTTTAAGCCTCGAGCCTCAGGAAGATTCTCAATCACCAAATCTGAACTTGAATACCAGTCGACAGCATCAACATCCCATGATTCTTCGTCCTCATCCAAAGAAAAAGATCCTATACGCAGCAAACATTTCTCCTGCATCTAATGTGTCCACTAATTTGGAACCCACTTGCTATACGCAAGCTTCGAAGCATAGAGTGTGGAGAGAGGCCATGACTAATGAAGTTGCAGCTCTTATCAAACATCACACGTGGGATCTTATGCCTAAACCCTTTGGCGTTAATATAGTCGGTAACAAGTGGGTTTACAAGGTTAAACATCATGCTGATGGTAGTATTGAAAGATTCAAGGCTCGTTTAGTCGCTAAGGGTTATACTCAACAGGAGGGGGTCGACTACTCGGCCACGTTCTCTCCTGTGATAAAATCTACCACTATCAGGCTACTTCTTTCCTTGGCAGTATCAAATCATTGGCATATGCGACAACTTGACATT
>JANZLC010000008.1:10549498-10560519 GCA_026413385.1 Erythroxylum gracilipes | reverse complement strand
AGATTTTCACAAAACCCTATTTTTTTCTTCTCTTCTCACTCTCACCCACGACACTCCCTCTTCTTCTTCTTCTTCTTCTTCTTTTCTTCTATTTTCTTTTCTTACCAATTATGCAATGTCTCTTTTGCCCCTCCATGTAATGCCTTATGTCTTTTAATCCTTAGGTGGTCTTCCTATAATGCCCTTGTACATTTTCTTCTTTAATTCTTACCTACACCACACTATACTTTCACTTAAACTCAATTTATCCAATTAATACATCTTATTCCATTTATTTAAATAAAACCCTCCTACAAACCACAATTCAATCTAAACCTCAAAATAAAATTTGAAAACATGCGTATTCAGTCAAAAAAGAATTCGGGGGCCAACAGGTTGTGTATGTATGTTTTATGATAGTTAGAATTGTTGGAAAATAGAATTGTTGAAAACTTGGAATTGTTGAAATTGGAATTGTTGGAATTGTTGGAAATTGGAATTATTACAATTGTTGGAAATGTTGGAAACTTGGAATTGTTGGAATTCTTGAAATTCTTATAATTGTTTGTGTAAGTTGGTGTTGTGTGAAATTCTTAGAAAATTAATGGGTTGGAAAATTTGAAATTGTTTGTGTGAGTTGGGTTAATTTCAATATAATTTAGACATTATCAACTTATGAAGAAAATTAATGAATTGGAAAATCTGAATTTGGAATTTGGAATTGTTTGTGTGAGTTGGTTCAATTTCAATATAATTTAGACATTTTCAATTTATAAAGAAAATTAATATATTGGAAAATGTGGGTAAGAAATAAGAATGTTAATTAAAATTGGTGCATGAAAAATTATTAAATCAAAGTTGGGAAATAGGATTTGAGTAACGATATTGATTAAAATTAGTTAAGAAAATAAACTAATTATAAGCATTACAAATTGAATTGTATAAGTAAACAAAATGTATTAGTTTATAGTTGAATTATGAGATTACATAAAGTAAGGTGTAAACTTATAGTTGTGAGTTATGGTTGAAGTTAAATATGTTATAGATGTGAGTGTATGTCTTTAGCTTATGATTGAATGATGTAATCATATAAAATGAGTTATATTATATAAGATATATTAAATTGTTGGTTTTTGAATTATTGTTGAATTGTGTTAAATGAAACTGAATTGTATATAATGTAATCATAAAAAATGAGTTATATTATATCAGATGTATATATGTATTGTGTAATTGTGTTAGTTTGGCCTTTTGAGTTAAGCAATATATATTTTGTGATAGTAGTTGATAATGAAATTATGTGTTCTTTATTTTGATATGTATCTTCATTTATTTTTACAGATAAATAGAAGGAAGTTCAAGTACTCCTGATTATTCAACCACTTCAGAAAGATACAATAATCCAGCCTAGGTTTATCCTGCATTGGTCCCCGGTAACAAGTATTTGAAAGGTGGAGGAATCACCAGATTAAAGAAGCATTTAGCTAGGGTTATGTGGAACCATGTAAAAAACTGAGCCATGATGTGAAGTGGCAAATAAAAACTTTGCTTGAAGAGTATAAGCATGAGAAAGACAAAAGCGAGAGACTGAATTATGAATCTAGTGGAAGTTCATTTGCTGATGTTCAGGATAATAGTAGAAATGTTGAAGGTATTAGAGTTCTTACCTAGCAAGAATTAACTGTTGCATCTATACCTGATTGTAGGAAAAGATGAAAGCAGATGTCAAATTTTTTGTACCAGGAACAACTTCTGGAGCTCAACCTTCAATTTATAGTGTTATGCAATCAAGAGAAATGACTCACAATGTAGATATACAATGGCTAAATGGTGGTATGATTTTGGTGTAGCATTTAATGCTTATCAATCTTACTATTGTTAGCCTATGGTGGATGCTATAGCCTCTTACAGTCCTGGATACAAAAATCCTTCTATTGATAACTACAGAGGTAAACTTTTGAGTAGCTCTATTTACAAAATTAAAAGTTATTTGAAGGAAAGAAGAATGGCTTACACTACTTATGGGTGTTCAACTATGTGTAATGGTTTGACAAATAAGAGACATGAGCATATTATTAATTTTTTGGTCTATTTTGTAAAGGACTCAATGTTTTTAAAAGTCTATTGATATATCTAGCCTTGTTAAGAATGTTGATAGTTTATTTGAAATATTCAATAAAGTTGTGAATAAATTAAGGCTAGAAAATATTGTTCAGTTCAATACTGACAATGATTCCGCTTATAAAGCGGTTGTAAGAAAATTAAAAGCAAGTGTAATTCTTCCTTTCTTGGACTCCTTGTGTTGTACATTTCATTGACTTAATGCTAGAAAATATAGGGGATACTAGCTATTTTCCCATCATCGATGAGACTATGCAAAAAACAAAAAAGATGACTAAGTTTACCTATAATGGTGCATGGGTCTTGAATTTGATGAAAAAGGATTTTACCAATGATAGAAATTTATATCGTCCTACTGTTCCAAGATTTGCAAGGAATTTCTTATCCCTTCAGTGTTTTATTATGATGAAGAAAGAGTTGAGACAGATGTTTACAAGTGATAAGTGAGTTGCATCTCAATATGCTAGGTCTAATGTTGAATTGGAGACTTCCAGAATTATATTTGAAGATACTGAATTTTGGTCTCAATGCTAATTTGTAATATAAGTTGTGAGCTTTTATTGAGGGTGTTTCATTTGGCTAATAAAAAGGCAACAATGGGTTATTTTTATGATGCCATAGAGATAGTGAAGGAAGCAAGGCCAATCTGAAAATAGGTCTTCTTTATGGACACCTTATCTTGCAGTCATCAATGAAAGATGGGAAAGGCAATTCTACTCTTTGTTGTTTGCAATTAGTGCATTTTTGAATCCTAGTTTCTATTTTAGACCAGGTTTTATAAACAAAGTTAATGTTGATAGAAGAATGCTATTATCTATTACAATAGTTGTTGCCCATAAAATGATACAAGATCTCCTAAACTCACAAATGGAGATTTATAAGGAGTCTTCCGGGGATTTTAGGATGCTAATTACTATTTGACAAAGAGCAAAACTTAATCCAGGTATATTTCACTTTTGTTACTTATTGAAAATTAATTATCACTTTATTTTATTTATAAAATTATTTTTAAGGTCTTATGTGTGAGATCCCACATCGGTTGAGAGGGGAACGAAGTACGCCTTATAAGGGTACGAATACCTCTCCCTTACGGACACATTTTTCATGGCCTAATGCACCGAATCCCATCGAAACTTTGAGGTTAAATATGCTTGGGTGAGAGTAGTTCTAGGATGGGTGACCTCTTGGGAAGGCCTCGGAAAAATCAAAGCCGTGAAGGCTTGGCTGGGCTAAGGCCCAAAGCGGACAATATATGTGAGCGGGTGATCTGGGCTGTTATAGGTGATATCAGAGCCGGTACCTGAACCATTGTGTCAGCTAGGCTGGACCTCAAAAAGGGTTGGGCCATAAGGGGGTGGAGAGTGTAAGATCCCACATCGGTTGGAGAGGGGAATGAAGTAAGCCTTATAAGGGTACGGATACCTCTCCCTTACAGACGCGTTTTTCATGGCCTAATGCATCAAATCCCATTGGAACTTTGAGGTTAAATGTGCTTGGGTGAGAGTAGTTCTAGAATGGGTGACCTCCTGGGAAGGCCTCAAGAAAAGCAAAACTGTGAGGGCTTGGCTGAGACAAGGTCCAAAGCGGACAATATCTGTGAGCAAGTGATCTGGGCTATTACATTATGACTTATAGTTTTTTGGTAAGACCAATTCGAAAGTGGTGTTCCAGAATTGCAATAGTTCACAATTTGAATTCTAAGTCAATGTGTAAGTGCAATAGGTGTGAAAGGAATTGGAACACATTTAAATTCATCTATTCCAAGAAAAGGAATAGATTGGAGCACTAAAGATTAAATAACTTGGTCTTTATTTGATACATCTAGAAAGGTATGTTATTATCATTATTAAGTTAGATATAATTTCTAATAATTTTTCAATAATTTAATTTTATTGTTTACTAGGACTCTTAATAGAACAAGTAGTTCATTGGACCAATTTGTATTGATAATATCGATCTTTTGAAGGATTGGGTTTCTAAGGAACTAAATTTGATAGATGAAAGCAACTTAGAAGATAATCTTAGATAGGAAAGCATTTACATGTTTTTTAGTACAATGAATTTAAATTATGGCAATGATGAGGTTCCTCTCAATGATGAGTATTTTGTACCAAATGAGAATTAGGGTTAATGCAGTTATAACAGGTATCTAGTAGATGATTAAATGAAGGTCCATGTTTTTGTTTCTCCTCTTTTTATGATGGTCCAGGGTTTTGTTTCTCGTCTTTTTTTAATTTTACTTATATTTGATGTATATGTTAAATTCTATGTATGTAAAGCAATTGTAAATATTTTTGTTTCAGGTTTCATTTTTAGTCAATTGTTTCCTCATCATGAACTCTTATTGTAAATTGTAATACTTAGAGAGTTAACGAAATTTATTGTTCTTTTATTTGATATTTTGATATAATTATTATTTATTGTATGATGAAATTGTAATATTTTTAATACTTTATATGGTTCTTAATTTTATATTTGTATGGTGAATAAATGATTTATTTTCATATTAATTATGATTATTATTTATTTGTGAAATATTTTAAAACTAATGTTAATAAAAAAATTGTTGTTATTTTAAAATGTTTATTATTATGATTTTTGGAGACATGATTGATGTAAAATTATAAAATATATAATACAATATACTAATGAACTATTTTGTAATTTTTAAAAAAATCATTAACTATTTTATAAATTTAAAAATTTACCCAAAACAGTTACCTGGTATTGACCGATACCATAACAAATATGATACTAGTACTAGTACAGTATTCATAACATTGTTCTAAACTACCACCTGTAAAGAGCGACATGACAACCACTTGTCATCACCATACGCCAGTTATTGCCAGTTCTTATATGCACCGCTACCTATCTTCTTCCACATCATCTCCATGCCAATGCCAAGGAGAAGCTACCAGCATCATGCCTCAGTCTCATCTAACCAAAAAAAACTCAACCAATTGCTAATAGCCATATATTTCAACCAAATCATAGCTAAAAACTTCACTAAAAAAACTAATGATTCACCATATAACCTAAGATCTTAACTTCCGCTTGCAGAGTGATTGTTTTTGTGAATAACAACAAAGTGTGAATATGTTTACTAAGAACATATGGGACAAGGTATAAGTCTACAAATCTTGTATTAATTTGATTTTTATGAGTTTCTAAAACCCTAATGCTTTGTCATTCAATCAAGTTAAAGAAACTTCAATCTTAGGGATATGTAATTGATTTTCCAGATCTTAAGTTTTCCACACAAAAAAACTAAAAGAATTAGGAGATCTAAACTTTTTAGATTAAATAATTTAGGATTTGTAAGGTTTTAATATGAACCTTTCATATTATTCTTCAAATCCAATTTGATTTTATGATTATGATTCATATCCAATCTGATATTAAGATTTAAGTTTTATAACTTTTGCGTAATTAATTCTATAATTTTTAAAAAAATCAAATATTTTTAACAAAGTTATAAAATTAAAAGATGATTGTGATATCACTGTTGAAAAATTAGCATGAAAGCCAATCTCACATATAGTGAAATAAGAAAAATACATTTTCATTTGATTTCCTAAAAGTAGAGATCTATAACGTAATTAACATATAAAACATAATAAAGCATGAATCATAAATTGTGCCTTATTGTATAGCTTGATCCCTTTGTTATTATTTCCCTCAAACTATGTTAAAATTGTCTCACTTCAACCACAGGAGCTGTACACTTGGCCAGCCTCTAATGATATCCATAGAGCCTATTGAGAGAACTATACAAGTAATATAGAAAGGGTTAGATAAGAAGTCTCCTTTAGAGCTTAGGCATATTTATAATAAGTTTTGAACATTTTAGTAATTTAATTAAATAAAGTTCTAAATTTAATTAAAATTATAATTAATTCTATTTAAATACCAATTAGACCTAAATAAGATTCAATATCTCATATTGATCCATATTTATTAAATATATCATATTTAATTATAAAGTTTCTCAAACTTCACAGTCAAATCTAACTTGCATAAAACACATTTTCTCTCTTCAACTAAGTTCCTAAATATATTAACAATGGATATAAATTATAACCCTAAATCATATTTAGTATTAGATAAATTATTCATTTAATTTATATTTAATTCTCTAATTGAATAGTTTATATTCATAGATTAAGACTAGTGTTTAGAAATATGTTATGACCATCCAAATATTAGGAATATCAAAGTGGTTTTGACTAACCTTTTGTGCATGATTTTTCTGTTTAATCCAATCATTTCATCATTTAATTCTTTTATTAGACATTAAATATAGAATTAATGTCTACTCTATTTGATTCCAATCATATTAGTTCTCTATCATAACCTCATAACGAGCATGTTGGACATACGACATGAACTCCTTTAGTAATAGCAATTGATTCTATTAATAACATTTGAAAACTATTTCAAAGTTTCATTCCACCTTGGCCAAGGATCTCCTAAATCAATACAGATCAAGAATAATATAACATTCTCCTTAATCATTTTTGGGTGATGAATCATATATGATCATCCAAAAAATCTATATAGTTTATGCTATATCTAATGGATATTGTTTAAGTTACCATTGACCAGAAAAGGTCATAAACATTATCAAAACATAGCAATCCCTATATGAGATACTCTTGAGATCTCAAGTCAAAGAATCACTTATACAATCATCATAATGAGAATTTCTATAGACATATAAGTAATGTTCTAAATGGAATTGTCACATAGAATCAATTTAGTGAAGTTCTATAATAAGCACCTATATGTTTTTTTAAGTATCTCTATACTTTTGTTTATGTGATTGACTACTTCCTTCATAAAGATTAATATATATATATATATATATTAATCTTTATATACTTTATTAATTTCTAGTCTCAATAGAACATTAACTCACCATCATTTCATTTCATTTACCCCTTAAAAAAATTTGTCATATATATATAAATATGTGTAAAATATATAATAACTTTAAATAATTGTATCACTAAACTACAATCAACTTATTAATCATAGGATATAAACCAACTCTAATGTCCTTCCTCTATAAGTCATATAACAAGAAAATCTTCCACAAACTAAACAGAAGAATAAAAGTAAGAACCAAAGAAGAAAACAAGTTCAACACCATATTCATAATATAATAAAATAAGAAAAGGGATACAACAACGAGGATTTATAATTGGAGTGCTAACCCCATTCAATCTTATACATTAATGATAGTAAAAAGAAAGATTACAAAGTTGAAAATGAAGAAAAAGGAGAAAGTTGTAGCTAAATCGTAACTCTAAAAAGAAAAGGTGCTGCCTTTTTCAAGTTTTAGGTATATTTTATTACAAGGACTTAATTAAAAAAATTTGGAGATTTTTATTGTATATTTTCTTAAGATGATACATATAAATTTATATACAAATTGAATTTTTAACTAAAGCCTAATAGTAGCATAGAATTATAGTTATACAACTATGAGCATATAACAGTTAAATGAAATGATCATAGAATAATTACACTAGATCTTTATTATACTCCTGCAAGCATATGGGTCTAGCAAGGACATTTAGCTTGGACCAATGAATAAGAAACTATTATTGAGCGAGGGGAACAAGAAAGTCAATTAATTGATCTGTAGTATGAACGTGAGATATACGAAGTTGTTTATGAGCCACTTGATCACGAACAAAGTGAAAATCAATAGCAATGTGCTTTATAGGCGAGTGGAAGATAGGATTGGAACAAAATTAAGTTGCCCCAATGTTGTCACAATAAATTATGGGAGGTGTTGAAACTGAGATGGCAATTTTTTTATCAAATTATTCAACCAGTTGACTTCAACTGTAACAAATGCAATAGCATGACGTTCATTTTTAGTGGATGAGCAAATGATAGTGGATTTTTTCTTGGAGGTTGACTAATGTATATCTACATCACCAACACAATTAACATCATAAATGTATAAAATGTAATAAGTGAATGAGCTTAGAGAAATATACTATAATAGGATATTCTTTTAAGATATCTAATTATTCTTTTCAAAGCAAACCAATGTGATGAGGTTAATGGAGGCAATGGAGTACTAATCTCTTTAGCTTCATGCATTTTATTGTATTGGAGAAGGTCAATAATATATTATTATTGAGATCTAGTGGTTTCAACACCTAAGAAGTAGTTGATCTAGCCAAGATCTTATAAAAAGAATCAATTAGAGAGATAAGCATTGACCTCATATAACTTTGAAGATTGATTACCAATAAATATAATGTCATCCACATACACAAGTAAATATATAATACATATGCCCAAATTGTAGATAAAAAGAGAAGTATCACTATTGGAGTTGATGAAGTCATAGTAATGAGGAAGGATTGAAATTCATTATACCATATTCTTAGTGTAATAGCCCAGATCACCCGCCCACCGATGTTGTCTACTTTGGGTTGCCCCTTGAGCCAAACCCCTTAAGGTTTTGCTCTTTCCATCCTTGGGAAGACACGTCTTAGGCGGAGAGGTATCCATACCCTTATAAGGCATACTTCGTTCTCCTCTCCAACTGATGTGGGACCTCATTATCCACCCCCTATAGGGCCCAACGTCCTACACTGGCACATCGGGTCGGGAACCAGCTCTGATACTACTTGTAACAACCTAGACCACCCGCCCATAGATATTGTCTTCTTTGGGTTACCCCTCGGGTCAAACACCTCAAGGTTTTGCTCTTCCCACCCTTGGGAAGACGCGTCTGAGGGGAAGAGGTATCCATACCCTTAAAAGGATACTTCGTTACCCTCTCCAACTGATGTGAGATCTCATCATCCACTCCCTCTTAGGGCTTAGCTCTCTTTAGGGCCTAGCGTCTTACGCTGGAGCATCGGATTGAGAACCGGCTTTGGTAACACTTGTAACAGCCCAGACCACCCACCCACAGATATTGTCCGCTTTGGGCTCTAAGACCCTCACGGTTTTGCTCTTCACATACCTGGGAAGACGCGATCTTATAATCCACCCCCTCTTATACCATTTGTAACAGCCCAGATCACCCATCCACAGATATTGTCCACTTTGGGTTACCCCTAGGGCCAAGACCCTCACGATTTTGCTCTTCCCCACCAGGGAAGACGTATCTATGAGGCAGAGGTATCTATACCTTTATATGGCGTACTTCGTTCCCCTCTCCAACTGATGTGAGATCTCACACTCTCCACCCCTTTATGCCCAGCCCTCTTTACGGCCCAGCCTAGCTGGCATAACGGTTCAGGAACCAGCTCTAATACCACTTGTAACAGCCCAGACCACCTGTCCACAGATATTATCCGCTTTAGGTTATCCCTCGGGCTAAACCCCTTACAGTTTTGCTCTTCCCACTCTTGGGAAGACGCATCTTAGGGGAGAGGTATCCATACCCTTATAAGGCATACTTCGTTCTCCTCTCCAACTGATGTGGGATCTCATCATCCACCTCCTTTTAGGACCCAACTCTTTTTAGGGCCTAGCGTCCTACACTGGCACATCAGGTCGGGATCTGGCTCTGATACCACTTATAACAGCCCAGACTACCCGCCCACAGATATTGTCTACTTTGGGTTGCCCCTCGGGCCAAACTCCTCACAGTTTTGCTCTTCCCACTTTTGGAAAGATGTGTCTGAAGGGGAAAGGTATCCATACCCTTATAAGGCACACTTCGTTCCCCTCTCTAGCTGATGTGGGATCTCATCATCCACCCCCTCTTAGGGCATAGCCCTCTTTATGGCCCAGCTTCTACATTGGTACATCAGGTTCGAAACTGGCTCTGATACTACTTGTAACAACCCAGACCACCCGCCCACAAATATTATTCGCTTTGGGTTCCAAGACCCTCACGGTTTTGGTCTTCCCACACTTGGGAAGACACAATCAGACAATCCAGCCCCTCTTATACCATTTGTAACAACCCAGACCATCCGCCTACAGATATTGACCTCTTGGGTTGCCCTTGGGCTAAACCTCTCACGGTTTGCTCTTCTCACCCTTGGGAAGACACGTCTTAGAGGGAGAGGTATTCATACCCTTATAAGGCATACTTCGTTCTCCTCTCCAACCGATATGGGATCTCATTATCCACCCACCTTTAGGGCCCAACGTCCTACGCTAGGACATCGGGTCAAGAACGGGCTTTGATACCACTTGTAACAGCCTAGACCACTTGCCCACAAATATTGTCCGCTTTGGGTTGCCCCTCAAGCCAAACACCTCGCGGTTTTGCTCTTCCCACCCTTGGGAAGACGCATCTGAGGGGGAGAGGTATCCATACCCTTATAAAGCATACTTGGTTTCCCTCTCTAGCTGATGTGGGATCTCATCATCCACCCCCTCTTAGGGCCTAGCCCTCTTTAGGGCCCAGTGTCCTACGTTGGCGCATCAGATTGGAAATCAGCTCTGATACCATTTGTAACAGCCCAGACCACCTGTCCACAGATATTATCCACTTTGGGTTACCCCTAGGGCTAAGACCCTCACGGTTTTGCTCTTCCCCCACTAGAGAAGACGCGTCTGTGAGGGAGTTATAAGGAGTACTTCGTTTCCCTCTCCAACTGATATGGGATCTCACACTCTCCACCTCCCTTACGGCCCATCCTAGCTGGCACAACGGTTCGGGAACCAGCTCTGATATCACTTGTAACAGCCTAGACTACCCATCCACAGATATTGTCCACTTTGGATTGCCCCTCGGGCTAAACCCCTTACGGTTTTGCTTTTCCCACCCTTAAGAAGACACATCTTAGGAGGAGAGGTATCCATACCCTTATAAGGCATACTTCATTCTCTTCTCCAACCGATGTGGGATCTCATTATCCACCCCCCCCCCCTTTAGGGCCCAACATCCTATGTTGGCATATCAGGTTAGGAACCGGCTCCGATACCAC
>JANZLC010000008.1:10535029-10549398 GCA_026413385.1 Erythroxylum gracilipes | reverse complement strand
GTTGATGTGGCATCTCATTATCCACCCCCTCTTAGGGCATAGCCCTCTTTAGGGTCCAGCTTCCTACGCTGGCACTTCAGGTCAGGAACCGGCTCTGATACCACTTGTAACAGCCCAGATCACCTGTCCATAGATATTGTTCACTTCAGGTTCCAAGACTCACGGTTTTGCTCTTTCCAAACTTGGGAAGACGCGATTTGACAATCCACCCCTCTTATACCATTTGTAACCACCCAAATCATCCGCCCACAGATATTGCCTGCTTTGGGTTGCCCTCAGAGCCAAGATCTTCATGGTTTTTCTCTTTCCCCACCAGGGAAGACACGTCCATAAGGGAGAGGTATCTATACCCTTATAAGGCATACTTCATTTCCCTCTCCAACCAATGTAGGATCTCACACTCTTCACCCCCTTAGAGCCTAGCCTAGCTGGCGCAATGGTTCGAGAACTGGCTCTGATACCATTTGTAACAGCCTAAACCACCGGGGCACAGATATTATCCGCTTTGGGTTGCCCTTCGGACCATACTCCTCACGGTTTTACTTTTCCCACCTTTAGAAAGATGCGTCTTAGGGGGAGAGGTATCTATACCCTTATAAGGCTTACTTCGTTCTCCTCTCCAACCGATATGGGATTTAAATCCATCCATGTGTTACTACAATTGTATGTATAGGACAAATATTAACATACTTAATGACTAGACTAAAGGTTTCAGTGTAATCAATGCCCAGATGTTGATGAAATCCTTTAACAAAAAACGATCTTTATAGTAAACAATATAGCAATCAAGGTTTGTCTTAATTTTATAAACCCCATATACACCCAATAATGTTTTATGTAAGAGAGAGAGGAGACAAGGGTCTCAGTGTTATTTTTTGGGACATCCGAAAATTCTTTGCTCATGGCATCACACTAATAAGGATGCTTTTGAGCTTGGGTAAATAAGGTGGACTTCATTTCTTAAATAGAGACTAAGGAGTGTGTATATAGGGAAAACATTTTTTTAGTTTGTAGATTTTTCTTTCTGGAATAGGTAATCACACATGAGGATAAAATTGACGGTTGTTTTTGAGGTATGTCAATAGTAGTGCTTTTTCTAGGTCAACTTGGATTACATATAGTTATGATATTATGTGAAGTGTAAGAGGATGTAACACTAGGTATGGTAGAGTTATGAAGTAGAGAAATTGAACTACAACCTTGTGTTAAAGTATGTTAAGAAGTGATAGATGGTGAAGATGAACTTGAGACAATTTGTGAATGGCACTTAAGTTTGAAATAGCATTATTGTAGTGAGGTATAGAATAAGGTAAGATGGCATGATCAAGATCATCACTAGTAGGATTTTTGAGTCAATCACGAGTTTTATTTGAGAACTTTGAAAGATATTTAGAGAAGGTGGAAATGGAGATATTTATATTTGAAGAGAATTTACCTTGATATTGAAAAATATCATTAAATAAAATAGTATGTCTAGACATAAAATATGATTTAAGGTAGTGTCATAACAAATGGAGTGATGTGGTAATGAGGAGCTTTGATATACACATGACCTAGATCATGATTAAGGTTTATGAGTGTTATAAGGTTGAAAACATAGATAACAAAGAGAAGTAAAAACTCTAAGCGAGGTATATTTTGGATAATGTCCAAAGAGTTTGTTATATAGAGTATCGTGATTAAGGATATGAGTGGGCATTCTATTGATGAGATATGTAGCACTTTGAAATGCATAGGACTAAAAATAAAAAGGCAAAGAGGCATAAAGAGGCATTGTCTAGAAGAACAAGACTAGTTTCCACGATATGACAGTGTTTGTATTCTCCAAAGCCAATATATTCTAGTGTATATGATGGGAGGTCATGTGTTTGATGCCTTATTAAGAAAACATGAAAGTGTTTTATACTCACCTCCACCATATGTATAATGGATCTTGATTTCGGTGTGAAAATAGTTTCAATAATTTTAGCAAATTTTTCAAAAACCTTACACACATCAAATTTCATTTTTAGAGGGTAAAACTAAGTATATGTTGTGAAGTAGTTAAACAAAAAAGATGCAACAGCAAAAGTTTCTTAGAGAACTTATAGGTGTAGGTCCCCTAACATCTGAATATATAACTTGAAACGGTTTATCACAAAGAATAGAGGACTTGGTAAATGAGAGCTTATGGCTTTCATTACTAAGACAAGAGTTACATGTTTCATTTGTAAAAGTAGAAGAAGACAGAATATGATTATTAGTCATACTTTTCTTTTAAAGAGGAGGAGAAGGGTGATTAAGACGTTGATACCATAAATGGGATAATGAAGTCATTTAGGTAGAGGAATTTCACAAATCTTATTGTTGGGGTAGTTAAAATGTTGATAGTAGCTTAAATACTAAGAAGAAGAGATGATTTTAGTGTGTCCAAATAAGGTATCCAATATCATTTCATGGTGGGTAGGGATTAGTTCAATCAATGTAACCCAGAATTATATAGTCAAAGAGTAGACTGGTCATCTAATCTTTCCAAGAAGCATAATTTCCACCATTTCTCACAAGTTTAAATGAAATTTGAGGGGTAACATTGAAAGATTAAATCCTTATTAGTTAGACGAGAGTTACCTTGACTTGTTTAATTCACAGGTACTGCATTTATTATTGTTGCATTTGAGACGTATATTCTCCATTTATTTTTCAAAACTCACAAGATTCTTCGAGATTTGGTGTCGGTCTGGGCTGTATAGGCTTCTTGAATAGGCTGGGTCTAGTCCTCTAACGAGTACGCTAAAAGCTTTTCTTGAAGTTAGGCTGGGCTGGACTTTGTGAGTTGGTTTAGGCTTTATAGTTTGCAGCAGCGGAAATGGCGGTCGGCTTTATAGTTTGAAGGGAGTGTTATTCCATGGTGTAAACCCATGTCAGACCGCCGAATAAATAGATATACACAGATTTAGATAAAGAAAAATCTCTGAAACAGAGTGACCAACCATTCACCCTGTCCAGCTAGACCAGACCTCAAAAAGATAAAATTAAAGCCCATACTCATAACAAACCCTTGAGTTGCTCTTCCCCAAAGAAATAAAAAGAGGGGACCAATGACTTTAAGTTCTATCCATTCATAATCTGCTACATGCAAGTCCAGCAAATTCCGAAACAAAAGGCCACTTGCTTGCGCCTTGGTGTTTCATCCAACCTATTGCATCTTCAAGATACAAATAATGCAAGCTCATTATGAAATATTCTGAGCCATGTCCAGAGAATGATTCTTTCATTGTCCTATTAGGCGGCAGACAAGAATGGTTGTGTATAAATAGAGATCGGTCCGCTATTGATTGACGCTCACTTCCATATTCGACGAAAACATGGGCAACGTTGTCCTGAACAGCTGTTTCTATGTTGTCTGTGCAGTCTTTCTACATCCGGGATTTCTAGATTCTGCGCAAGGAAGGTTTATATCAGTCAACAAACCTGACCCACGGAATGCTGCTTCTACAGCTCGTTGGTTGGTCTCCCAGAACTCTTGGGGTGTTTTAAAGTAAGAACACGGGCTCCTCTTCTGCAAGTGTGTTACTCGGTTCCTTGATTTTGACTGTTTGGTTTGCTTGTTTTGTTTGTTCCCAATTTGTGGTCTGATATGTTTGTCGTGAGATTGCCGAACCTGAATTAAATTTGGAGCGAACTTCCTTGATTGGATTGTGTTCTATACTTCTATTTGCTATCCAACCAACTGGTGGGAAATATTTGGGATAGATTGAACGTTTTCTCGCATCTGTTACTGAGATTGGAGATAATGATATTGTGAGATATCGTGGTCATTGAGTTATAGTCTTGTCGCTGTTATGTCTTCTATGATGAATCTCATACCTGTTTAGGTACTGTAAGTTGATTTTGGGAAGCTTAGATATGACTTCTGTACATAAGAAAATTTGGATCTTATCGAAATTGAAGTTTAATGATTCTACTTTACTTTTGCAGCACCATATCAGTCGATCTGGGTGGAGCACCATTTGGGTAAGTCTAAGCTGTGATTTTAGTGTCAAGAATTTTCTTATAATTTTGTTGCGTGTATTTTGAGATTCTCCTTTAGAGCAAAGAAGCGATGACTTAGAAAGATGTCTCACGGCACTGTTTAATAATAGAAATTGTTCATGTGATAGATTGGTGTATGAATGCCTATGTATGAAACCTCTTTGTAAGTTGAACGGGGAGTTTGTCATGAAATATCTACGAAACCAGTGTTAAGTTTCTGCTCATCTTGTTCATATTTCACACTAAGACGTGTTCATATATAATCATATCATCAAATATCAAATAATAAGGCACTTGAAGGTGGCTCCCCGAATCTCAATACAAAATTTTGGCATAAATTCTTCTACTAAGATCTAGGTACCTGGATTGTATCGCTGCCCTCATACCTTGTTGCATTATCTTTTACTGTAGGAATGTTGTTTCATTCAGTGACGGACAACCTAATAATGGTAGTGGGATCCCATATTTCTATTTGACTACTCTTGATCCAACTGCAAGAAATGCATTAAAAGATGAGAGGTCTTCATTGACAATCAGTGAGTATCCTATAGGAACATGTGGGAAGAAAGATCCTGAGAACCCTTCTTGTGCAAAAATTACTCTGACTGGAAAGGTATGCTGTTTAATCTACTATCTTGTGTTCTTATTCTTATTTGTAATGTTTTAAAAACTGGACTGAAAATTAATTCGATAAGATAAGAGGTTTAAAAGATTAAAGGTTCAACTGGTATTACTCCGTTAAAACTGGTAATAATAAAGATTGAACAAAATTAAAGAACTTAAAATAAGGTTAAAGAAGATTATTATATTTATCTATTGAAAGTATTGGAGTTTAATTGAAAAGGAGACTGTCAAATAAAAATTAACTAATTTATTTTGGTTTATAAAAATCGACTAGTCTATAAAAATCGGTTAGTTAATTAATAAATCAATCGATTTTTAATAACAAGAGTTATTAAGATAAACTGAACTTATTAATTAAACGGTTTAAAGTTTACATGATTAAACTGACCGAATTAGTTTGATTTTTTAATCGTTGCTTATTTCACACTTTTAAACAAAAGACTACAACTTATTGGAAATAAGTTTCTTAAGAACCAATTTTGAGAAGACTAGTGTCAATCCTTTCATTGTAGTGCGATTGATATCCTACTGATTGATAGTTTGTTTCAGATTTTCTAGACATTTTATTTAGCATATCTTTAGATTGCTGAGTGGCAATCACATTCTATGCTCTAATCATGTTAAAGGCCCGCTTTTTATTGTTATCAAGCATCCATATTCTCACATGGAATTGAAGAATAGATGATGATAGAAAATTTGTGACAACCTTTGATAGTCGTCAATGATTTCTTTGGAATGGTTTGTCCAGTAAATTCCTTTTTTTGTTGAAGCAAGAAGAAATCTTTTAAAAGTTTTAAAACGTTGTATCCAGCAATCAAATGTGATATTGGTTTCTGAGGAGTTTTCTTATCTGAAATGGGTTTTTTTTCCTATAATGTCAGTTGAAGTTGATCAAGGCAGATTCCGAGGACGCAAAATTTGCTCAAAGTGCTTTATATGCGAAGCATGAGGAAATGAAGGGTAACCGCAAGAATTATTGCCATAAGAACCTGGCATTACGTCCCAGTGACTGACACCTGTTTGTTTTACCATAACTGCTTACTGAAAATGATCTTCTGTTTTGTGCCTTTGGATTATTGGCAGGCTGGCCAAAGGATCACAATTTCCAGTTCTTCAAGTTAGAAATTGAAGACATATTTTTGATCGATTGGTTTGGTGGTCCAAAACCTCTCACAGTAGATCAGTACATGCATCCAGAAAAGTGAGTGTTCGATAAAAAGGTGTTATGCTTTATATGCAAATAAATGGTGGGAAAGAAATATAAAAATACTTGTACCGACTGTAACCTTTTTTTTAGAATGAATAAGTTGACATTAGTCTTAACCTCTTGGTTTATATTTTCTGATGCATTTCTTCTTCCAAAATATTTCAGGTATCAGTCTGCTGCCAGTAATTAAAATTTTAACTCTTCTTTCCTCCACGAACTGATACTTTAGGTTCAAAATGTGCATAACCAATGCACTGTAGATAAGGAAGACAAAGTGCTGCACCATTCAATTATTTGTAACCGTTGATATAATCCTATTATACATCATCTGTTTTATACCACCATCAGTGGTTATTTCAATGTTCAATATGTGTTGGCAGAACTTGATCAATGTAGTAGTTATCTTTGGTTAAACAAGTGAAAGTAAAAGATGCTATGTTTTTCGTATGAGATAGAGATTAATCCTTTGATAATAATATTTACCACATACCTCCCACCTCTATAGTATAATGATCTGTTACTAATTTGAAACCGAGTCTTCTAGCAATTTGGATCACGATCAAGAAGATTATTAGCTAGCCCGCAAAATCCAGCCCATCAAAGATCTCTAACCTGTTTCAAATTGTTTGACAGTTAAACCAGCAGCTATGAAATGTCCCGGTTGTTGTTAGAAGAAGCACTTCACACTTCCACTTCAGTTGTGTTTTGCATTTTTGCCTTAATCCTATGAAAAATGTGGCCTTGTCTTAACCACCTCTAAGTCTATCCTCCACCAAAAACTCTCATTAAACCCCAGAACCCTTCTCATCCTTAAGCCCTCCCCCAACTCCCACTTTTGACACCTCCCAAACTACCTCACTCCCGAGGCTCCCCTCCCTCCCACCACTCGAAAGTCTGCCGGAGAGATGTTAATCCCCTCTCCTCGTCAATTGCCTCATCAATGAAGGTACCCCTGATGACATACAGCTCCCAGATGATAATTTGGGAGAAGCTGATGGGGTAAATAACTCCGACTAACAAAATGGCTCTATCAACCCTCATAAATGGTGCTGGTGCCCCCATTGTAGCACAATTTCAACTACCAAGTGAGGCATAGCTTGCAGTAGAAGCTGACTGTTTGTTAGATGAATTGTATCCAAGGTTTACTGAGTGTTGGGTGCGTTTATTAAACCCTTCCAATTGACGCTGTTCTTCTACCTCCTGTTATTCCTGCATATCAGAGACCATTCCGCATTCTACTGTATGGCATTAATCCTAAACTAACTAATGACGAAATGTTGACATCAAATAGGCTTGAACGACCTTTTGCATTGCCATTTGCTCTTTAAGTGAGAATGACTTAAGATTT
Source organism: Erythroxylum gracilipes (assembly GCA_026413385.1). Lineage (NCBI taxonomy): Eukaryota > Viridiplantae > Streptophyta > Magnoliopsida > Malpighiales > Erythroxylaceae > Erythroxylum > Erythroxylum gracilipes. Next base: position 10,542,208 of record JANZLC010000008.1, on the reverse strand, counting down.
CATTTGCTTGTATTATCCTGGAACATTAGTTTTATATTCTTCAAGGATTGGCGGCCGCATAAACTATGGGAAAATGTAAGATTGCTAATTTTGCAGTCAAGAGAAGAGTACAGACAACAGACTACAGAGCATCAATAATAAGCTGATCGCTTAATAGTCGGAGGTTTGTTTGCTGATGAGAATTTTGTAATTTGATTCATGTCATCTCTTTTTCTATTATAGATCATATTCAGTGTGGTGAACTTGGGAACTTTTCACAGTATTCGGAAGGACCGGTGAACCCATATGCAATGATGGGTTATATAACGAGATGAAGACCCTATTTTTGTTCATACATCATTTCCATCTTTTGTCCTTGAAGGGATACAACTTCACATATGAATACGTGGCTGCAATGGCCGACTTGAGGAACTCTGATTTCTCGGAATAGAGTGCGGTTTTGTCTAATATAGGGGAAAAGATTGTACTACTTGCCATTTCTTCTGCAATAGAGGAGAACTGGAGAAGCAGGACCTATATGGCGATAAACAGAGGGTAGATGGGAGGTTATCAGAAGAGTCTTCTTATTAAAGATGGGACTGCGCATTGTGGTGGTGACAACAATGGCTAGGCAATGGAAGCTAAAGTCACTGGAAGCTGCAATCAAAAGCACTAATTTGAAGCGCTCTTGGAAGCTAAAATCCCTGGAAAGTGGTGCTGTTTTTCTTATTAACTTATATTTCTCTTAAATATTACATGATCAGGTAGGCATTGGAAAAGAAAGCGAAGGCAGAGAAAATCCCTACAGATTCAGAAAACACTGAGATGCATCATGCACAAGAGGCTGACGATAAAGGTATAACTGAAGTAGAAAGAAATATGCTGCACAAAATTGACATGGAGATGAAGCCTTTTCTAATAACTGGTGACTTAAGCTTTCTGTTGCTAGTGATCTTGAAAGGGATGGGAAAAAATAATCTACCCCAACCTAGTCTAAAGTCAACAGTTTCAGTCAAGTTGATCGGACTTTGAACCTAATTTTTTATTTTTTTTAATTCACCTAAGCTGGCTTGACCTAAAGGACCTTGGACCTGGTCCCATGTACAAAATTATTGTCATCTTGTCATCTTGGGTGTATGCTTGGTTCATTAGGGGGAATTGTAATAAGAATTATAATAAATATAATAAAAAATAAAAATAGATATAGATTTTATTCATTACTATATTAGGAAGTATTGAGTATTGCCTAAAAAAAATATAAAAATATTATTCATCTTATAATAATATATCACTAACCATCTTTTTTCATTCTTTATTTATTTATTTCTTCTCATACCAACTAACTACGCGCCTCCTTAATGTTAATCTCAAAGCATTAGGTAACTCAGTCAGTCAGTGTAACTATTACCTTTTTTTAGACCATCTTGTCAATAATTTCGTCTGAGATTGTTTCTATCATTTAGTCATTGTCTCTGAGTGTCCTCGATTCTCTGTCATTACTTGAGAGCAGGATGATTTTTTTAGTTTGAATCTTAGGCCATTTCCAACGAAGGCTATGAATTCACTCCAACAAAGACTTCAAAATCCAACATCAAAATGGTGTAATGAACAGTAATACACTAAATTTGGTGTGTTACTATTTATCCACCAAAAGCTATGAAAAGATAACTTTATCCATTTTCTTTTTAACATATGTGTTTTATGTCCTTATGACAATTTGATTTATTTACATAATTTGTTAAGTAATTAAATTTAAAATATATATTACTTTACACAAAATATATCATTATAAAGATCTCACTGAGACATTTAAAATGACAATAATATTGAATATAATATTAAATTTATTTTTAATTCTTATTTTTAATTCTTATTTATAAGTGTTACAAATTCATTAATAAAATATGATAAGAATAAAAAGTAAATTTGAAATAAAAGGTATATAAATTTAAACCACAATATTGATTTTAAAAATAAAACTCAACGAAAATATTTAGAATTACAACCACACTAAAATAAATTACAATTACAATCAGACTTGATATTACAATCAAACTAAAATATTAGCTAAAGCTACTAGATGAGTCAACTCCACCTTAAGGTTCTCCTTCTTGAACTCTTTTTGCATAAATTTTCATTTGTTCATTTCTCAAAGCCTCACGCATCATTGGATCTTTGATGGAATCCAGATCTTTGCATAAATTTTATTATCTTTCCGTCTTTATCGTAGCTCTAATTTTTTTGCCTAATTTTGAGCTCGTAACAACTGAAGTTCATAATTTTTTTCAAGAAGAAATTGATCTTCATGAAACATTCCTTTTATTTCTTTATTCATGGACATAGAAAGTTTTTTTATTTTAAGAATTACTTGCTAGACATAAGCAAATTAAAGATAAAGAAGCTCATTGTGAACTTCATAATGCATTAATTGAACATTTGTGGTAACAATATAGTAATTCAGAGGATTAGAGGTTAAATATATAATAAAAATATTATATTTGTGTATGTTATTAATTTTTTATTGCAATAATATTAATTATATTGTTAAATAATATTAATTTAATATAAAGTATATAGTAATTAATTAAGAATAATGATTTTATTTTAATTTTATAATAAATAAATAAATAAAAATTTGGTGTAAAAATTTAGTATAGAGTGGTTGGAATAACACCACATTTGGTGTAAAAAGATTCTTGAAATATTCTCTTTTACACTAAATTTGGTGTAAAATTTTAGTAGAATGATTAGAGATGGCCTTAGCCGATAAGAAAAACGTGATAATTTCCCTTCCTCCTTCGTCTATCGAAATGTGGTGCTTGTAGACCAAATGATGGCATATTGATCATATTGATCCTGACAATGATATTGGCAGGTTCGTAGTCTAGTTTTTTTTATATAACAATTACTTTCTAATCTTTTTAGAATTTGATTTTTGTTGAAATAATTAGATAGATAGAATAAGATCATAACACAATTAAAATTAAAAGAAATAAAACATAAAATATTATTAAGAGTAAAAGAAGAGTTATGATGCAAATATTTATTAATTATAAGTTGTGAAATCTATAAGATTTGGACTCTCACAATTTCTTTTTTAGATGCTTGAATTTGTTTCTTAATATATAAAATAAAATTTGGATATGTGTTTATAGATAAATCAAACCAATTATATCCATACATTCCAATTTGTTTTAATTACAATTTTTATTTTTGCATTGGACATTTTTTTATCTTAAATATTTTATAAATAACATCTAGATTCTTCTAACGTGAATAATATTTAGATATTTTGTGAATAATATTTATATTTTTCTAACAATCTCCTATTTGAAGATTTGATCGAGAACCAATCAATCTTCATACCACCTTATCATTACTATGTTGCTTACATTTTTACCAAGTCGTATAAGATTAACAACAATCACATTTATTATTATTGACTGCTTTTATCATAAAATATGATATGTTATCTTTAGTATTTATTTTTTACACATCCAGTGCTCCTTCCTCTACTTTTTCACAGACGAAGTGATATTAAACTCATATCTGCTTTGTTTGATTAAATATTGGGTTCCTTATTAGATGTAAGGGGCTTCAACTATCACAAAACAATGATGTTTTTGTGTTCAAATTCTTCTGACATCAATTTCGATCATACAACTTCTTTACTACCTCGTATAATTGTTATATATTTTATTACTTTTGTTGTAGTAACACAATTGACTGCATCTTTAACACCCTACAGGTTACAACCTTACCAATAAGTATGAACACAAAATCTATAATATATTTGTTTTTATTAAGATTACGTGCATAATTTGAGTCAACGTATCATTTAATAATAAAGTATGATCTTCAATCTTGTAATGTAACATTAGAGGTCCCTTTAATATATTTTAAGATCTTTTTAATATTCTAATGCTTTATACCATAATTTATAATATGATGATTAAATAATCTTAATGCGTGCAGTAATGTTTGATTCTTATACAAATTATAGTGAATATTAAACTCTCACTATAAATAGATACAGTACTTAAAACATCTTCATCCTCTCATCTTCATTAATAGGGATCATACTAGAAATAACTTGAAATTAATAGGAAGGGATGATAATGTTTTAAGTTATTCAAGTTATTCCAATTCTCATATTGAAAGCGAAAAGATAACGAGGATGAAGGTGACTGTATAAATAATGCATTTGAGTCTTTGCCTCAATTATAGAACTTCTAAAGGGTTAGACTTTTGAGTTGCTTTGTCATAATTAATTTTAGAAGTCATTCTCCTAAATGTCCTTTATTATTAAAGAAATGATATAGTTTTATTTTAAAAATAAAAGGACATTGTGTTTAAATAGACTTAGGGTTTAGACTTTGGGTCATGTTGGGTTGTGGAGCTTCAGTTTAAGTCTGGCCCAAAGCTAAAAAATTTTTATAAATAAAAGTCTTAAGTTTGACTTGAAGTTTACTCAATTTGAGATGACCATATTGATTTCAAACCAAACTAGGTTAGGTTAACTCCGGTCGAGCTATTTTGTCATCCTACTCTAGTTGGAACATATAAATTTCTTCTTCAATATCTCCATTTAAAAAATAGTTTTCACATCTAATTATCTAGATATAAGTCAAACAAAAAAAATACATTTTCAATACTATCTAATTGTAGCAAGGCAATTTTGTATAATTTTGCTCAACTTTATCGTCACCATTTCATTAATTTTGAGGAAACATTTATTACTAATTGGTTTTTTGTTTATGGCAATGATACAAGTTCTAAATTTAGCTTTAATTTCTTCTTGTATTGATATCATCTACTGAGAAGCATCTAGATTATTGATTGCTTCTTGTATAGTTAATTTCATTATATAATTTGAATGTCAATTTGGTGGTATATTTATATGATTCAATTAATGAACTTCTAGAGCATAATGCTCACTTAGTTCTTAAACATCTTATGTTAGTATCGTTTTATAATAAGCCTTTGATTGAAAATTATTTTCAATGTGTATCGTAATCTTTAAACTTCATTTTTCAAAAAAAATCTTTAAACTTCTCTGTGAAGTATTATTGTCTTCTTTTCCTTTTGTAATTATCTTTTATAAAGGAGACATCCCTGAAAATATCCATTAGCATATTCTAAGAACAAGCATTTTCTAAATTTTGGATCAATTTCATTTTTTTAGCATTATATATCACGCATGCAAGACTTCTAAACTCATGGACATTGTATTAATCTGTTGGATTCTCAATCATATCTTCATTGACATCTTTTGTTAGACATTTATGGATCGATTGATTTTTTGAATCCATGATAAATTATAATGATTAATTCCCTCTCTTCTTCTTTTCTTCTTTGATATGTTTCTTTAATGGTACAAATAACCCTTTTATAAGTTTCTAAAACTTATATATCCTTTCACTAACCATCATGTTGGTTTATTTTGATAAAGAGGGGGAAAGGGTCTTTGACCCATGTGAGATCCATTATTTAATACCCAATAACCATTATATTTGATTCTTTTCATGGGACTCAAATCTATAAGTCACATGGGCCATTAAATAATCTAACAATCTCCCACTTGGCCCATGTTACGACTTAGTATTTCAACAATAAAACTTTAAGTGCACACAATATATAGAATTGACCAAGTCATCCTTCAATGAATTAAGATGATGGGATCATGGCGGTCACAAGTTATACAACATGATTCCTTCCATGTATCACATAATCAACTCAACTCATATAACTTTAAGTGAGTAATTATATAATTGTTATAACACAAATAACAATTATTGTATACAATATAATATGGATAATAAGTAAATAAGCAAAAGCATATGACTGTAATTGAATTCGCAAGTGTCATAACAATTTGAGCAAAACGCTTATATGTATATATACATATCAGAACGCTATGATAACAAGAACTTATCTATAAGGCCCATTTGTTCAATATGACTAATAAATGTTTTGGGCGGTAAGCCTTTAGTTAACGAATCCGCTATCATGAGATTCGTACCAATATGCTCAATTGACACTTTATGTTTTTACACTTCTTTCACAGACAAATACTTCAAATTCATGTGTTTCACACCCTTTGAATATTTGTCATTCTTAGAGAAGAAAACAGATGCAAAATTATCGCAATAAATTCTTAACGGTCTATTAATACTGTTGACAATGTCAAGACCTAAGATAAAGTTCTACAACCACAATCCATAAACCATGGCCTCAAAGTACGCCACAAATTCAGCTTTCATAGTGGAAGTAGCAATAACGAACTGTTTTTTCACTTTTTCATGAAATTGCTCCTCCAGTTAATAGAAACATATAACTGAATGTAGATTTTCATAAGTCTACACAACAAGCATAGTCTGAATCCGAGTAACCTATCACTTCGAGATGGGTTGATTTTCTATATGTGAGCATATTGTCCTTTGTGCCTTGTAAATATCTAAGAACTTTCTTTGCAGTTTTCTAGTGGTCCATTCCAAGATTGCTTTGATATCGGTCTAGCATTCCGACGACAAAACTGATATATGGCTAAGTGCATGTTTGAGCATAAATTAAGCTCCCAACTACTGATGCATAAAGAATATACTCTATTTCCTTACATTCCAAATCGTTTTGTGGGCATTGCATTTAACTAAATTTATCCCCTTTCTAAATTGGAAATATCCCTATAGAGCAATTTTTCATTTAAAATCTTTCTAATACTTTCTTGATATAAGCTTTTTGAGACAATCTTAACAATCCTTGTAATCTATCACGGAATAATTCAATTCCTATCACATAGGATGCCTCACTCATACCTTTCATTTCGAAATTATTAGAGAGAAAATTCTTTACATCATGTAACAAAATCATATTATTAGCAGCAAGAAGGATGTCATCAACATATAGGACTAATATAATGAACTTGCTCCCACTAACCTTTATATAGATACACCGATTAACGATATTTTCTATAAAACCATAAGATGTAATGATATCATTAAACTTAAGATACCATTGTCGGGAAGCTTGCTTCAATCCATATATTGACTTCTTTAATTTACACACTAATCGTTCCTTTCCTGTGGTCATGAAACCTTCCGGTTGATCCATATATACTTCTTCCTCCAAGTCACCATTCAGAAATGCGGTCTTTACGTCCATTTGGTGGAGCTCTAAATCATAATGAGCCACCAGTGCCAT
>JANZLC010000008.1:10493565-10505388 GCA_026413385.1 Erythroxylum gracilipes | reverse complement strand
CCATCAATTTATAAATACCAATTTCACAAATCAATAAATATTAAGTCCAAAATATATGCATTTTAATTGACTCAACATGTACCTGGATCCGCTTTATCTGTGGTGATCTGTTACCACCGCCAACATAGATAACCCAGTTTGTTTCCTTCCTTTTCGACATCACAGGATCTGATAAAAGCAACTTTCAGCTCTCTGATGAGAGATTTAACAGAAGGAGTAGGGAAGGATAGGAAAAGAATCCTACCTAGTTGGCTTTCCAAGTTGGCCTCACCATTTGCCTAAGTCACAATGAGATCTGTCTCCCTTCAAAAATTCGAAGAAAACGAGTCATATTTGGGTAAGCTCAAACTCTAATCGATGATCAACAGATCAGTACCTCTCAAGTTTGCTATTGCATGTTGACAAGAGCAGGGCACGCCTACGTTGGGAGATCCTTCGTTGATTCAGTTCCTCGCCTCTTTTGATTAACTATCGCCAACCCTAATTGGAAATGTTTGGGAGTCTTCGTAAAGCAAGGGGTCGTTTTATTCCTTTAGGTTTTGACAGTTAGAACGCGTTGTCGTTTTGTTCTCTAAGTATTTTGTGAGCATGCTGTCGTTTTTGTTCTGCTATGTAATGGGAGCTTGTGTTTCTCTAGTATTTTTACCCTATGTAACATACCATTCATCAATGAGATTTTTTCAATTTCTCAAAAAAAAGGCATGATTAAAGAGCTAGCTTACGTAGAATTTTTATGGTAATCAATGAAAAGAGTTAGTAATCTTAAGAGGAAACCAGAGAAATACAAAGGAAAGCTACTCCTAGGTTCTACATTAAGATTAAAGGATAAGAACTTTGGCTGATAGCCTAAGCTGTGAATTTCTTTTCGATGTTGCATATCTTGATTAAGAAGGTCTCTTGATGTCCTCGCTGCAGAGGCTTTGAAATGTCGTCACTGAATCATTCACTTGGCCACAGTTGTGTGGCATAGGCTCACTAATTCATTTTAGTTCAATGATACTGGGGTTGTTTTAGGATTTAAGGTGAAAGGGGTCTTATCAGGAATTTGTAGCCTATAAAAGGAAAAAGAAGAAAGGAAGTGATCCATGTTTCATTTGTTAACACTTTTGTATGTTCCTGAAAGCTCAACATACGTTTTACAGATTCATATATTATCTTATTGACATTAGATCTTTTTTTTTCTTCTGAATTGACATCAACAATTTCGAAGTTTGGTCACTACCATGAATATCCTACCTCGCTGGAACAAAAACCATTTAGTTTTAATGGTTCAATCCCACCTTATTTATATGAAAAAGGGCACCACTTTCTTTGCTGCTTAAATCTTTCATGCACTTGAAATGGAGAAATGTCGGCTTCTAAAGCATTTTAGTCAGGAGTTCTCTGTCTATCAAAATTTTGTCACGGATCCTGAGAAGAGAGAGTTTTAGGCTCCTGTTGGCATCGTGTGATTAATGTAAATCTTCAAACTTGACTGACACCTATGATCTCGTATAGCGGGAATGTTAAGAATTAATTCAAAATTTTAGAGTTGTTTAAATTCCTTTAGTAGGCCTTAGCTTATCTTTAATCTTATCTTATAAGCCAAATTTATTGGCTGAAATATTTATTTTAGTTTTTTTTTGTCTATATAAGGCAACCAAGTTTAGTAATAAAAGCATAGGAGTGTTACGTATTCTTTAATCTTTATCTTATCCCATCTTATTCATTTTCTTTTCTTGAAAAACCCAGCAGTAGTATCAGAGTTTTAGATCCTTAAGGGACTATGAGATTGAGTGAAAAAAAATACAAAAATAAAGTTCCTATGGCTGCCAGCAATTCAACAATTATCTCACCTCCAAGTTTCAATGGTAAAAATTATCTAGTATGGACTGTTAAGATGAAAGCTCATTTAAAAGGTTTTAGCTTGTGGCAGTGGGTAAAAAATGAAAGGGAATTACTATCTCTGAGAAATAATCCAACACGCAATCAGATAAGGGCTCATGAAGAAGAAGAAGCAAAAGCTCCAAAAGCTTTATCTATAATTCATTATGCTGTGTCAGAAGTAATTTTTGCAAGAATAATGACTTGTGAAACAGTTAAGGAAGCTTGGGATATGCTGAAAAAATTATATCAAGGCAATGAAAGAATAAGAAGGATGCAAATCTTTAAATCTCAAAAGAGATTTTGGGACTTTGAGCATGAAAGAAATGGAGACCATACAAGAATATTCTGATCGGCTAATAAATATTCTGATCGGCTAATAAATGTGGTGAACAAAATTCACCTACTGGAGAAGATTTACCTGATAGCAATATTGTAAAGAAAATGCTTATAAGTTTTCTTGAAAGATTTGAGTCTAAAATTTCATCTCTTGAAGATTCAAGATATATCAGTCAAATAACTTTACTAGAATTGATTAATGCTTTGTAGGCTCAGGAGCAAAGAAGAGCTATGAGAAAAGAGAGAATTGAACAGATAATTGAAGGAGCTTATTTAGCTAAAGTTGCAAAGGGAAAAGGAAAAATTCTTCAGTGTAACCATTACAAGAAGCTTGGTCATGAAGAGGAATATTGTTGGCACAAAGAAAAGCCTCAATGCTATAACTGCAAAAGATTTGGTCATCTGCAAAAGAATTGTAGATTTAAAAAAGAAGAACATGCAAATTTGGTTGAAGTGGTTGAAGAAGAAACTCTTTTTTAGATTTATCGGTGAGAAGTGCACCATGGAGATATGTGCTCTAATATCTATAAGTTGATAATGTGCATTAACAAATTTGAAGACGGTGATGAGAAGTACATTACATTAGAAGAGAAGTGCTCCATCCTTGAAATTTTGAATTAAGAAGGAATGTTGAGAATTAAGAGGAAATGTTGTTTAAATTCCTTTAGAATAGGTCTTAACTTATCTTTAATCTTATCTTATAAGTCAGATTTGTTGGCTGAAATATTAGTTTTTTGTATTTTGTCTATATAAAGTAACCAAGTTTAATAATAAAAGCATGTAAGTATTACATATTCTTTAATCTTTATCTTATCTCATCTTATTCATCTTCTTTTCTTGAAAAACCCAACAGGGAGAATGCATTCCACCAAAAGAAAGAATGATCCATTAGTCATTCATTTGAAATAACTCCATCCAGGTACAAGGCAATTCTTGAGACCAAGAGCACAGCTTCTTCTAAATTCTGTTTAGGTCTAGTACTAAAAGCAGCCCCTAGCATATTGATGATACCTGCCATTCCTCATAAAGTCAGCCAAGGGGGAAAAATGATTTGGTCCCATAACTTCCTGAGACTCCTTCCACCATTTCATAAAACTGGTTCTCTCCAAGAAAACCTCAGGAGAGACCGAATAATTCCTGATTTGAGTCATTGCATAGTGCTCAAATTCGATCACTCTCTGTCTCAATGATTGTTGCTCTTCAGCTCTAGAAATTGCTTCCCTCAATAATTCACATGAAATGAGAGCCTCCTCAACTTTAGCCCAAAAACAAGAATCCTCGGTTAAACTGCTCTCAACAGTTTGTTTCTTCTTATTACTTAGAGTTGAAGTGCCTGCATTTCTCTCTGCATCTTCCTTTTGCCATTGCTCCAACAGAATGTAATGTCTAGGTCTCCCTTGCTTTTCATAGTCTCTTCTGCCACTCTCGCTGTAGTATTCAGCAATGTTAAGTGGTTCCACCATTCTCCTGTAGTTTGTTCCTGCATAAAGCCATGTCATTTTTATATTCTTCCCTTCTTTCCGAGGATTTCTGTCAGCTCGCTCAACCAATTTTCGCCAGTACATCTCAAGATACTTTTTATGCTTGGAAACATCCACGCTAGTGCGAGACAGCATTTGCTTATAACAGTCATAGTATCCTATCTCCTTACCCTTGCAATCCTTCTTGTACCATTCCAAATAAGCCATTTTAACTTTTACTTCATTAAGTTTTCGTTTTGGGTTCAATTCCTTGGTTTTATTTAAAATGCAGATTTTCTCTCGTCTTTCTATTAGCTCGATCAGATTGTGGACACCATTTTGTGGTTGTAGCTGCGAATAAGTTAGAAGATCACGCAGGTCAACAATTGAAAGGTAAAACGAGAAAATAATGTGGGATTGTGGGACAGTGGGAGGGGAACAACTAACGAGAGGCACTTTGGCTTAGGAAACATATTAGGACAAATTGAAATATTACGCATCTACTTTCTTCCATATCCAATCAGCAAGCTCTGGACTAAAATAACGCATAAGCATACAGTAGTGTATTTAGCATGGAAAGGAATAGATATAGTTACCTGGATCCCATGATCACAAATTTCTTCCAGTTGTAAAACTATCCCTGCTAAAAGAGGATCTTCAACTGATAGTCCCAGCTGTGAATTCCCCTTTAATATAACTCCAGACTCCAGAAGCTTCACCACCTTCCCATAATAATCCACAGATGCTTGACTTATCTTTCCCACATTCATAGCCTTTAATAATTCTGAAACTGTTTCAGGGTCCTCAACAAGCGTGCATCCCGTCTGAGAACACAACAGATATGCACCAAAAGGCTTGTAAGGAGTAGTTGGATGATCACTGGGTTCAATGAAGATCCTTGGGACCATGTCTTGGTTGCCTGCAACGTGCAAGAAGCAAGGACTCCATTCTGAAATATTTTCTTTAAGGCCATGGTCACCCAGAAGTGGGGAACCAAAAGTGATGCACAGGAGACGGAGCTTGATGGACGCCTCGTTCAAAGAGTTTAGCACCAACAACGCGAAAAGAGAGGCAATTGACCCTCCCAAAGAGTGTCCCGCAATAATCAATGGAGTCCCGTCATTTGTATCATGTAACTGAACATAATACGGAGGAAAATCAAAAGAAAATCTTAGATTCACATCATAAGACTAAGCAACAGTAGTGAAGGCCCTATCTACAGCAAGCAACCTGTAACGATTAAATATCTACAGACCAATGACAAATATTTCGGCTCAGCCACACATTTCCCAATAAAGATTTATATCTGTAAATAGTGATTCTCCCAGTCTGAAACCCCCGTGATGTCATCTGTTAATGTTATTCTATTTCTATCATTTTCTGCGAGCTTTCATAGAACAGGTGCTCATAGAATAAGTAATCTGATGCTTGTGTTCACAAAATATGGTTGGCACAGAATAAGGTGATCGATCACCTACTCTCATTACTGTGTGTTTATTGAGCATCCACCCACCCAATTATGCAGCTAAGTACAGTACCTGCTTTTTGAGGTCTAAAAGCTCATTTACATGAGCGTTGAAAAGAGTTACTGCAGCTCTATGAATGGAGAAGGATGGGTTCCCCTGTGAGGACAGGAAATCAAACTGACTAAACTTCTCATGCTTGAGAGTTGATGAAATCAGATCTCCTTCTTTTTGAAGACGTTGTTGTGTCCAAAGTGGTGAAGTCACGAAAGCGACGATGGTGCCTTTTGGCTCCTTAACAACTCTCCACTTCACGAGGAGCGGTAAATTCTGTTGTTGGTTGACATCTGTGTATAGTGGCCAGATTGCACTCCATGACTGGCCTAGCAATCCTGAGCTAAGCACTAGATTTGCAGATTCTGTTCCACTGCAAAACCTGCAGAGAAGAAGGGAAAAAGAACGGAACTTGTAATGGTCCGTTGTTTTGCTTGAACTGAAAAGATGCATGGAGAGTTTGAGGGCAAGTAGACAAATCCTGACTTACAGATTAGATTGGCTCATTTCTGAAATTTAAACAGTAAAACAAGGGAGAAATGCTTCAGTTCTAACAGAGAGCCTCTCGCCAAAACCTACAAGTCAACGAGTTCCAAGATGTTAAAGTATACTTTAATAGTTTAATAAAAGTTGTTGAAATTGGGTTGGAAAGAATTTACTCTTACAATTTCCATAGCCTACTTTTAAACTAATAGTAGGAACGAACAAAGCAAGTAAAGTCATTCTTTTCTGCGAAAAAGTTGGATTTTATAGAATCTCAGACACGAAGTAACTATATGTTCCTTCCATGATTTTTATCCACATATTGTTCCAGTTTTTGTGTCTTGCTTTATTACTTGGGGAATATTCTCTCCGACTTTCACTCCGTTTCCTAACCAAGAAACTTCTCCATGGCCGCTCGATTTCCTTTACTCAAGGACTTGGTACTTGAAAAATAAAGTAATTGGTGGTGACTGGTGAGAAGATAAAGCTAACAGCATCTGCTTTGTTTTCCTTTTATATATTCACCACTTGATAAATATTCCTTTCTCTCTACACGCGTTTTTTTGAACTTTTTTTTTAATAAAAGAGCTAACAATTAGTTAAAGCTAATAACAGAATTAATGTGCCGAGTACGACTAATACCTATGTGATTATCATGGAGAATTTGCAGTATAACATTCGGGGTTGTTGAAAAACCACCTTACCCAAAGACACCTCAGGTCTGATCCGAGTCATAGTATCAGCTGTAGCGTTTCTCTCCCGAATGCTGCAGATGAGAGCATTGTCCGTACTCTCCTGAATATAGTTATTGAACCATTGAATCACCGACATGTTATCACCCTCAACCTCGACCTTATTGATACCCATACTCCAAGCGATTTGTAATCCATCGAGCAGCCTCCACAGTTCCGCATTTGTAACCGAACAGATTCCAAGATTGTGAGCAAAACCGGCCAATCACGAATCATTGGTGCTGCGTAAGACACCACCCGCAATAGCAGTAGTTCCTTCTTATCCCTCGTGTCACACAGGGTTAAGTCCGTGGCAGTAAAGCCTTGCATCAATAGATATACGTGCCTCCGAAGATATCTTCCATACATGCTATATCAAATCACAAAATCAGCTTTTTGACGAAATAACTCATCTTTTGAATAGCTGTAACATGATAAAACTTCACTTACATACCCAAAAAATGGTGTAGAAATAAAAAAATTACTTGGAGTAAAAAAGTTTGTATTTTGTGTGTTTAAAACTATTAGAAGGTAGTTATATCTGAATTTATATAAGATTATACACAAGAATATGCTATTTAGATTATTAAATAAATTTTCATAAATCTATAAACATTATCTATCTTTAAACTTAAGGTCATAAGGAATTGGACATCTTGAGTTTGAAAACAAAGTTTTTGAAATCGTTAAGATATATGAGATTTAGTGAAAATGTCTGCAATTTGAGATTGTGAATAAGTAGGAAGAAGTCAAATAATGCCTTGAATAACATGTAGCACAAGTTGAATAACATGGAACCTTAGATTTATCCTAAATTTAGTTCAAGAGGAGCACCTCTAGTAGTGTCCTTAAAGCCGGTGCAATAAGATGGCAGGCACTTTTGCTGGTCATTTCATAGACAAAAGGATATCGTTTCCTTTAATGTAGACCCGGGCAATATCTAAATACAGAAAAATGGGGTTAGAGAAAACACTCATAAATGAGAAAGATTTCTTCTTGTTTAAGTTCAATAATAAATCAAACATACTGAAAATCTTAAAGTAGGAGCCTTGGCACATATAAATGAGACTAATGCCGCTTTAAAGGTGAAAATCAAGCATGGTGTTGGATAATCAGAACGTAAAGATAATCTCTATATAGACACACTTTCACAATATACTTTTGGAGTATTAGTCGTCCTTTGAATTAAGCTACTCGACTAGTTCCATTAGAAGAGCAATATGCATGACTATGACGCTGAGAAGAATAAGATATGTCGGAATAACCGAAGACGCATAATTTTATTTGTTTCCTTGGCATTAGTATAAATAACATTCTATCACTGAGCATTGCTTATTAATCTTTAGGAACCAGGAAAGGTACTAAACTAACACGCAATGACGAGTAAAGACAAATGTTGTTCTTTATTTATAACTAAAGTTTTCCAGTACCTATCAAGTGACTCGTATATACTTAGTAACTGAGGTTACTTAGATTCTTAAGACTTAAAGAGATAAACATATGTAAGATTACGTCCGTATTATTAATGTGTTATAAAACAGCATACGAAAACATGTCAACTTTTTAGAATTAGTTACACACGAAATCCTCTCTTCCCAAAATAGTGTTCCAACCCCGTGCCAGTTAATTTTGTTCACATATTTATGAGAATCTCACGTAAATGTGTGGATAAAATTAATTGGCACATAGTTGAAATTGGTTAACAGAAACAAATAACTTGGTCCAATTAGTTATCAGTTAACTTTAACAGGCTCGATCCTAAAGTATGGTTTGTTTGTATTTAGCCCGAAGCCTACTCAATTATCCAAAATTGGTTTTAATTTTTTTTACTAAAATGATCTCTTATTTTTTAACGAAGGATTAAGCTAAGTCAGTCTCTTCGAGTCCAACTCAAAACTCAATTAATTCAAACCTATTTTGCTACTTTGTGTAAGACTCAACTCAGTCATATACTCTTTATCATGCTTAGACTTCAAATACCAAAAAAAAAAAAACTATTATATAATTTTACCATATGCCTATTTGAGTTATACCCTCAAGTTTGTACTAAAATTTAAGTTAGACACTAATATTTTTTTTGTCAATGAACAAAAAAGACCGTTAGGTGTAAAAACTGTATAAACTGACTCCATACCAACAAAATTGTCAAGGTTCTAGCTTTTTTTTTGACCTGACAATTTTTTTAACTTAAGAGCCCACGTTAGTCATATAGGTTGGCTAATGTGTATCTCTAAATTTGGATCTTCTCTCTTATCGTTGGCAGGACTTAGTTATTTTTGTCTCTTCTCTTGATCACCACTCTCTCATCTATCTCCTCTTCTATTCATGATTGTCATCTATTTATGATTATGTGTTAAAAAGTATGCGAAACCCGATAAGTAAGTCCCTTTTTTTGAAAAAAAAAATCATATAAATGATATGATGTTTGCCGTAGTTTAGTAAATTAATAGAATCTCCTACGTCTTTTTGTCTATCGTCCACATATGAGACAAGGTTGGGGACCATTATCCAAAGCAAATTTGTTTATTAAAAAATACTTAACTTTGCATGTAGTCCCACTAGCATGTAATGTAAAAGTAAATTTGTTAATAAAAATATGTTTGTGTTGTGTATGTGAAAATTCACATTACCATATGCAAGTGTCGTGTGTGATTGTGTTAAACCAACATAAGGATTGTGGGAAGTTATTGTCATAGGCTATGTTTAGTTGGACGTAAAATTTTTAATGAAATGAAATAGTTTATAATGGAATGAAATGTAAATAGATGTAAGAATATTGTTGGTTGGGAGGGATAAAACGGTTCATGATGTAATATAGTAAAATGTTGTTTGGAAGAAGGTTTTATAATATAATATACTGAAAAATTGTTTATCATTTTATATTCTATCATAAACTCCTCAAATCGGAAGTTTATCATTTTTACTGTGTATAATGAAATGAGATGTAATATGAAACTTTCCTCTTACATTTCATCCTATCTCATTTCATTATAAACCTTCCTCCTAAACGATAAAATAATATTATATTCTATTTTATTCCATTAATAAACCACCAACTAAACATAACCTTAAAGATCTCCATAATTTATGCATTAAATGTCATTGTTCACAAAAGAGAAATATAATCGGCAAAAGCTGATAACTATTCATTCTAATAAAAAAACTTGATGTCTCCATATACTAAAAAAGAATAATATAATTTGATGGATGTTGTGCTTCTTTGTTTCTTCCTTTAATTTCAATATAAGTTTGTAGCAAAGAAGTACTTCTCCTTTAATACCTCAAGAATACTTCCACAACCAAAACCATTAGATGGCGAAAGAAAGAGTCCTTTTAGGTAGAAAATTATATGCATTAGATTCTTATACTCATCTAGTTTTTAATAAATATGCACTTATGACTGATAATATTATTTAAAAAACCCATCAATAACAATAATGATAAACATCCTACAAGAGATTTTTATAATTAAAAAGGAAAATTAAATTGGTTGATGTTACTTTAATACGTAGGTATAAAACAGTACTTCAATTCTCAATTCTCTATGAAATTTGGAGAACAATCTCAATTATCTTGTATGGAATAATGTCCCTCTTCCAAAATCTAAGTTGTATGAATATGTCAATCCTTTTACCAAATCCAACTCAAATTTCTAACCAAGGACTTGCTTTACCTCCTTATCAATTCAAATAAATGTTGGAATAATTCAACTACAATGTCATAATGTCAGCATAATGACAACTATAATGATTCAACCATAACAATTCAACCATAATGTCATAATGTCATGGTGTCATCAATAATAGAATAAATCATGTATGAACGTAAGGGATCCATTTACATAATATTAGCATTTTTATTAAGATCAATTGCCTCAAATTTGGTTAATGGATTAAGGTAACTAAAGCATTTACTCAAGTTCATCTTTACGTCTTACATAAATAAATTGAAAAGGAGACACTCGACAAAGTAGCCAATTATTCATTTCATATATAATGATAGAGAAGATGGAGAGGAAAGAAATGAATCAAACTTGAATCCGCAGCAACTATATAACAACTTATCCAAAATAGATAGGGAGACGTAGCAGTAAAGATAGAAAGACCTACAAAATATAGAGATTGGTAACCTACATTTATGGTTTTTAGGATCTAAAATTTTAAAAACCCTAGTTCTTAAATTAATTTTAAATTTTAAATTTTAGGATTCATGTAAGTTACTTAAGACTAACATGGATCTTTAAATTAAAAAATCATCAGATAAAAAAATTATGATAATTTTATTAGTTCGAGAGATATTTTATAAACTTTTTTATATAAATTTTTTATATTAAAAAAAAGTTAAAGTTCGATTAAATTTTAGTGCAAATATTACAATGATAATGTATCTTTTTTAACTTATTTGATTCCTATGTTAAGTCTCTTTTAAATTATGACATCCATGCATTTTTCTTTTCATATATTCGCTCTCCAATGTTAATCTCTTATCCTTTTCAATTCCTTAATTTTGTCAAAAGCTTATAATCATAAATATCTTGCGAATTTGTTAATTACACACCAAAATAACTCATATAACAATAGATATAAAAAGAAAGAGTGAATGAAAATAATTAATATATATTATCAAATTTTCATCAATAAGAATATTATTAATGCAAAAAAAATACTCCAATAAGAGAGAGATACTTGCAACCTCTTAACTTATCACTATAAGAAATCAGTTGTTTACTGATGGACAATACCGTCAGTAAATCGACGAGTTCCGTCAATAAAATAAATTACCAACGAAAATCAAAGACAGATGAAATTGTCATTAAAACAATCGTAGCTAAAGTTACCAATAGACATTTTATGTGTTGTTCCATCGGTAATTTACCAATGGCCCACAATATATTACTAACGGGCGATATTCTGTCGGTAATTTATACCGATAGAAAATAGTGAAGGGCATAACCGTCAGTAACATGTAGCAACAGACGCATTTCCGTCAGTAAACCAAAGGTAATGGACAGGAAAAGTCATCATATGTATCGATGGAATGTAAATACTGTCACAAATACACTTATAATTTACCGGCGGATTAAATTCTGTCGGTACAATGAGTTTATAAAATTGCACAATACTCATATTTAGCGACGGTATACGTAATACTGTCAGTAAATGAATCTACGTTACCAACGGTGTTAGTATTTTCGTCTATAAAATAGATTGAATTTCCGATGATATTTTGTATTCCGTTGGTAATAGGAGGTAAGAAATTTATTTTAAAAATTCCGGTTTCATGATCTTGTGATAAATGCATAATTTTAAGAGTTATCAATTATTTGTGCATAATAAATTAATTTGTATATATGTATATATATAATTTGTTTAATCAGAAAATTAATTGATAATATAACGTTAAAATTATTTTAATTGATAATAAAAACAT